>QKQZ01043249.1:0-12786 GCA_003595255.1 Solenopsis fugax | reverse complement strand
TTGACTCACATTTGCCGTATCTCTTTCTTGTTTTGACAATTTCACGAGTCCAGATTTTTATATTGAAGAATTATTTTGTCTTGAAATAAATGGATAAAAAGTTATTTAATCGCGCTCTATTCACCTCTACCCGACTGGCTATCCCCCCATACAATCGGTGTAGGCCTCGCGCCTCTTGCCGCCCTGAAAGGCGATCTCGGCGATCGTCTCACTGTCACTCCTCTGGTGTTGGAGTCACCTGCGGCAGCCAGGCTGGCCGCCATTGTCCTTTGACGAGTGTTACTGGATGGTGACGCCTCCGCTTCACGATTCTCCTCTTCAACCTCATCCTCAGCGAGTTCACTTCCCACTTCTTCCGTCGCTTCTGCCGGGTCCATGGCGTCGTCCTCACTAGATGCCGCGGCTACCGGTTCTTCTACTCGTTTCTCACCCTCCGAGCTCACTCCTGCGAAAATGGAAAAGGAAATGATAGAATTATCATCCATGTACATTTCCTTAGAACTTAACTTTTTCATGANTTATATTAAAAAAAAAAAAAAAAAACCCATTTTCATAATAATAAAGCTTTGGTAAAAAATAATTTCATTTAACTTTTTAATTCCCGTACTAATTTTCCACATAAGTATTTTGAGCAAAGCGAACGTTAATCCTAAAGATATTTCATATAATAGTACCTTTATGTGATGACAAAAATTATATTTAAAAAAATATATATATATGTATATATATCCATGAATAAGTATAATGTAATGTCATATATTTTTATTTACTTATATCAATCTAGAATCTTTAAAATTATAATTATAATAACGAAATAAAGAAAAAATTATTATAGTTCTTGTATTATTAATTTTTATTAGGATAAAAATACAAGAAATATAATAATTTTTTCAGCTTGCCTTGCTTGAAAATTAGAGTTAAATATTTAGTAATTATATTAAGAGTAACGGAATTATTAAATTTTACTAAATATTTAGTTATATTATTAAACATTTAATTGAAATTATTTCACCAAAGTTTAGAAATTATCATTTATCAAGTTTGATTATTATTGTCAAATTTTCAGGCTGGATTTAATGAAATACCTTCACTTGGTGTTGCACTAGATTCTGTAGCTTCAGTTGAACTACGTTGCTGGTCGTCAGCACCGACGATACGAATACTAGGAATGTTAGGATCTTCTACATTGTCTCCCGAAGTTGCCGTTGCAGAAACATGCGTCACAATACTCTCTTGTTCTTCAGATTGACTGCTACTAGTCTATTGCAATGAGAATTGCGAAAAAAGACATTAAATATAATAGCACTAATACTTAATGTTTTCTTAACAAATTGTAATGAAATATAGAAATTTTCTTACCGAAGGAGGTAAATCTGCAGCTGGGGAAACTTGAAGAGGTGTCGTGGGAACACTGCGACCAGTTCCACCGTCCTCCAACTGTGCCAGGTCCATTCTGCTATCGTCCAAGCTCTCTTGGACAACCACAGCGGAGTTGGTCGAACCAAATATCCTAGTATTAGAACCTGCAGGCGTTGTCAAAGATGGCGTAGAGGAAGCTGTCGTAGGAGCCGAAGGATCTCCAAAGGTGAAGCGACCTTGCGGCACCTGTGGAGAACTCACAGCTTCGCCGAAACCATCGCGACGAGGAACAAAAAGAGTAGGAGTGCTTGGTACGATGCAGTCATCACCGCCATCTTCGTAACCTTGTTGTGGCTTTGAGAAGAAAAATGAAACGATAAGTTGTAGCGATGTAAAGTAAATTTTATAAGATTTAATAAATAAAAATATCGTAAAAAATAAAAATACCAGAAGAAGATGTTGCTGTTGCTGTTGCCTGGGCATAGGCGCAATTCCTCTAGACCTCGTTGTGAATGACGTGGCGGGCTCTCCGGTCGGCCCGGCACTACTAATGGCTTCAGATTGCTGCTGATTTGTAGGAATAATAGCTTGACCTTGTCTAGAGATTTCAACACTGGTGGAATCCTCTTCCATTATGATCTCAACCTCGTTATTGTCTCGTTCAACCTCAACTTCGACTTCATACGGCATTTCTTCCTCCTCCTCTATCTCTTCATATGTATCGTTGTCAAACTCTTCTTCTTCTTGTGCTTGATGGTTGCCTCCACCTTCACCTTCATCACAGTCCACCACTACTACGCAACCTTCTTCTACTTCTTCATCTTGATCTCTCTGACTTGACGTGGGCACCTAAATCATATTAATATTAGAAAGTTAAAATAATTTTCGAAACTAAATTATAGATAAATATACAATTGTGAATTGTTTATTCTTCCTTTTTATCTCTCTATTACATCATCCTTACCTGATACTCTACTTCCGAAGCGCTGGCGCTTGCAGTCGCGCTAATGTCTTGTCTGCTCCTCTTAGTTTTTGGACTCTGCGCTTGCTCCTGACGTCCATGATCCAATCCTTCGACTATCCCAGAGCCAGAAGCGGTTGAATCCAAGACTCGAGCTCTCTTGAGTCCCGTAGAAGCTTGAGAAGTACTGACCGACTGCGTAGAACTGCTCGCCACTGTCTGTTGCTGGTCACTGACAGTGATCTGCTGCTGTTGCTGCTGTTCCACTCTGGGGCTCACCAGTGCTACCGTTTGTTGCTGCTGCTGTTGTTGCTGTTGCTGCTGGCATTGTTGCTGTTGCGGTTGCAAGTTAAGTGTCTCTGCACTCTCTGGATCTTCTCTCTGTGTTGATTCCGCCGATTCGCTCAATTGCGGTTGCACCACCAATTGACGAAGACTACTAGTTTGTGCACTCTGCGAAGAAGTACTGGTACTCGCCGGCTGGAAGTCGGTCAGACTACTAGTTGGCGAACTCGTCTCCGTAGTATGCACTACCTGTTGTTGCTGCATTTGATGTGGCGCAACCATGACTGGCGCACCAGCCGTAGTCGGCAACACGGCAGCTGTTCGTGACTGCACAACAACGCTCATCGGCCTAATGCTGGCCAATGGCGTTTCCGCTCTGGCCGACATAGGCTTAATATTCGCTGTTGGTGGCTCCGTAGTCGCGCTTACCCCGCTTACTCCTGACAGCTGTCTCTGGAGTTGAGAAACTCGCTGCAAAAGCGCTTCCTTTTCTGCTTGTATCTCCGACTTCTCGTGCTCCAATCTAGAGATGCGACCTTCCATCTGTGATTTTAATGCTAGTAATCGCGTATCGTGCTCAGCATCTCCTTGATCTCCGGCACTACCTCCTGCAGATTCTACTCTAGATTTTAGATCTAATAACTCTTTCTCGCAGATTTTCTTAGACTCTGTCAGCTGCATGATTTTCGTTCTGGCGCCTTTAAGGACTTGTTTCGCTCGCTCCTCCTTCTCTACGCTGCTACGATTCATGGCTTCGATTTCCTTTCTCAGATTATCAGCCTCGCTTTGAGCTGTCGTCATTTGGCGAGTTACTTCATCTATCTTCGTCGTGAGCTCGATGTTCGCTTGGCGTAGTTCTTGGCGGCCTTCCTCTCGCAGTTGATTCTCACGCTCTTGCGTCACGCTGGAAGCGTCCGCGTTTCTGCTTTCCTCGTTGCGACTCTTCTCTTCCTCAACGTTTTTCGCGAGTTCCTCAAATTGCGTTTTATACTTCTTGGCTATTTTGCGAATCTGAATTTCTTTGTTTTTAATGTCATTAAGAACGACCTCTTTATCGCTCAATTCCTTTCTAAGAGAAATTAAATCCTTTGCTTTCAAAGAGGAATCGGCTAGTGCTTCATTAAGCTCTTGACCCAATTTGCGGACCTCTTCCGATGCTCGTGATATTTGTTCATCTTGAGTTTGTAACTGTCTTTGCAGCTGCATTAATTGCTCCTCAAGTTTCGCCTTGTCTGTTTTCACTTGATTAAATTCCTCAGTTCTCTTCGCATGAGTTTCTCGCTCTGATGTTAACAGCTTGCTCAAATTCTCTCTTTCAGTTTGAAGTCGTCGCCAATCCTCAGGACTGGCTTTATTCGCTTTTTCCAATAACATGTTCGCCCTTTGCCTCCATCTGGTTGCCTCGCCTTTCAAGCTGGTATTTTCCTCTGTCAAAGCTTCCGTCTTGGCTGTCAAATCTCGGGATATATCACGAAGAGGTACTACTTCCTCCGATAAAGCGTTCACTTTGGCTGTGAGCTGGTTCACCTTCGCATTGAGACTATCTCTTTCTTCCCTGAGGATTCGATTAGAATCCGTGATGGCGTTCAAGGTCTCTACTTTACGCAGCAATTCCGCATGCTTAGACGTTGTCTTCACATCGATGTCAGCCTTCTCTCGTTCAGAGTTCAGCAAAGTTTCTGTTTCCTTCAATCGCTTCTCCACTATCTCGGTCTGCGATTTCAATCTGAGATTTTCGGCTCTAAGAACATCAGACTTAGCTATAGCCAGATCCTTCTCTCTTCTCAAATATTTCATAACTTTCAGCAATTGTTCAACTGAATTGGAGTCTTCCTCCATAGAGCTGAAACTCTTATTCAGAGCTTCCATACTAGTATCTGGACTGTCTCTTCCGCATATCTTGGTCTGCTGACTTTGCATGATGGATACTTGATCGCCCAACTCCTGAATTTGATTATGCAGAAGCGCATTCTGAGTATCGAGATCTGTAATTCTCTTCTGGCATTCTTCAATCTCGTTGATGTATTTCTGCTCTCTTTGTTTTGACGCTGACTTTTCAATTTCCAGTGCTTCCACTGCCGCGTTTCGCTCTTGAGTCAGACTATCAAGTCGATATTGAATTTGTTCAGTTTCCTCTTTCAACTTTGTCAAAATCTACATTTATGTAACAAAAACATTTATGTAAAGACACAGATAATAAATTCATATAAAATAATATTAAATACATCTCTTTATTACTAGACTTACCTGCAAATCAGACGAATGCTGCATCATTTCTCTGGCATATTTATCCTCCGCTTCTTTGGCACTGACGGAGACAGATTTCAGATCGCTCTTCAGTAATTCCAATTCACCCTTCAACTCGTCCATCTCTTCGACCTTCCTTTCAGCCTCGGCCAGTCTGATTCTTAATTCCGAGTCAGTTTCATGCCTGCCATTCGATATCTTCGCCAGATCATCGTTTAGTTCTTTCACTCTCTTCTGCAGCGAAATGATCTCCACACGTGATCCTTTCAGGGCGTTCTCTAACTCTTCTTTGCATTTGTTATACTCGCCCGTCATTTCTCTCAATTGCGTTTCAGCGCTCTCAGCAATGTCGCAGTACTGCTGACTTTGTTGTCTAGCTGCCTTCAATTGTTCGGAAAACGATTTCGCTTCAACTTGAGAGGTACTCAGTTGCATTTGTAACTCCTTCACTCGTTTCACAAGATCCTCCTCGCCTGTCAAGGGTTTAGCGATAGAATGGGCAGCTGCTTGTCTCAATTTATTGCTTAATTCATCAATTCTTTGACTACATTGAGTTTCAATCTCTCTCGCTTGATCCAACTCCGCCTTCAATCTCTCGCTCAATTCGCGTTCTTCCTTCAATCTTTCTTGGGCGGTCGTGAATTGTCTCTCTAAATGAGCCGTCAATTCCCTGAAACGATCCTGCTCCTCCTGAAGACGGCGCCGAAGAGCAGCGCATTCTCTGTTAGCGTCATCGAGTCTCTGCTCCGCTCTAAGCTGTCCTTCAGCTTGGACTCGCTCCAAACTGGCCTTAATGGACTCCATATCCGCATAAAGCAGTGCTTGAGAGTGTCTTTCCCTTTGGAAGACTTCTCGCTCCTTCAGGAGGCGTGTCTCCGAATCCTTCAAAAGTTGACGTTCCTGACGAATATTATCCAGTTGAACTTCCGCCCGAGATAAGCGAGATTGAGCGGCGAGCGTCTCGTCTTTTAGCATCATAATACTTTGCTCATGTTTGCTGATGGTGACACTGTAATTGTTGCATTTGTCCTCGAGTGCTTTGATCTGAGTCTTGTAAGTAGTGATATGGTTCTGCAAATTTGTAAATCTGTCGTTCGCAGAGTCCAACTGCGCTTTCAGTGTGCAACATCTTCCTGATTTCGCTTCCGCCTCTTTCCTAAGCTTCTCAACCTCCTCGCTCAACATCTTTTCATGCGTGGTCCGATCTTTTCGATATGTCTCATACTCATCCGAAATATGTTTACACTTATCCTCAGCCTCCTTTAGCTTGCTGGAGAACTTTTCTTTTTCCTCGTCACTTTTCGTCGTCTTCGACTCCTCTTCCGACTTGGACTTGCCTCCTTCGATATCTTTTTCCACTTCCTCCCTCCTCTTCTCGTTGGAATTTTTCATCTGTTGGTACATGTTCTTGTACATGTCTCTTTGTTTCGAAAGACCGTCCAACATCCTCGACTGTCTATCTTGCGCAGCCTGCATCTCTGCCAACTGTTCCATATAATGGTCCAGCTTCTCCTTCATTTCGCCCGAATTTATTTCGTTGGTGGCCCGCTCGATTTCTTCTTGCCTGGATGATAACGCACGGACAACTGCTAAAAGCTTCTGATTATTCTCCTGCAGTTCCTCGATATTTCTAAAGGTCACTAATTTCTTCCTGATGATCTGCGAAGATAGGATGTCATCTGTGTCTATGGAGGAAGACAAATCTCTAGTTTCCACGGGAGTGCCGGTGCGGTTTTCTTGAACTTCTTTGAGCAAGAAACATACCTATAAGAACATAAAAAAAAAATTCATAATCATATAGCATAACGAGTCATCTAATGGACGATGAGTAAAATGAATCGTTCTTTGAAGTGGTAAGTAAAAACAATATATTTAATCTAATTCTATCGTTCAAAAAATTTTAATTTGTCAGAAAAGTATTAAACTCAACATGAAGTTATTAAACGCTGACACCATAAATTATTACTGATGAACTTTACGAATGTACTACATAAAAAATATACTTTCATCTCTAATAGTTCATATTCTGCTTGATAAAATAAAATAAAATCATTAATACCTAAGAACAGAGCTATTATCGATGGGAACTATTTTAAATCAAGAGGCGCGGTTACGTCTCACGCCAATCTTGGCTACACAATCGAGAACGGCATATTAATGAAAGTGTAAAACTACAGTAAGAACATTGTTGTTTATTACGTCTTTCAAGAACTTTCTCCCAAAGTATTTTGTGTTTTCTATTGTAGTATTCTACTACAATACAAAATTGGCACAAAAAATATTTTTAAACACAAAGATCTGCTTCAACCGAATGAGGCCTTCTTTAGTTATTAATTTAATTTGTTCACATATTGATCGATTTTTACTTAATACGTATTATTTATTTTACACTGTAGTTTTACACTTTCATTAATATGCCGTTCTCAAAATAGCTTTTTATATATTTCGTACAGCTTCATACATGTTGATTTTACTTTCCCAAAAATAAAAAATTTTTAAAGGTCAGAATCAGATTTAGCAACTCAAAAACTATAAAAAAAAAACACACCGCTTTTACTTGCATTTTCAGGAGCTCATTTTACCCACTGTTCTTTGTTACTTTTAAATACCAGTTCGTTACAATATATAAAAAATATATAACTCACTTGTCTAGCCAGGTCAGCGGATTGAGTTTTCAGCAAAAGGTTTTCTTTAGTGTGATGCTTTGCAAGACGGTTAGCTTCATCGGAGTTTTCATGAAGACGCTGATTCTCCGTGAGAAGTTCATCCATCCTATTTGTTAACGTCGCGATATTTGCCACGGCCGCTTCATAATCTTCACGTTGTTGCTGTAATAATGGCGCCTTCTGCTCGAGTTCACGAAGAATTGCGTCCATCTGACACTTCAAGCGTCCATTTTCTTCCTTCGCCAAAACTAATTCATTGGTGGCTTCGACTAGTTGGGTATAAATTTGCGTGAGGCTTGCACCCTTTCGTAGCACTCGACTGGTTATAGCTGCTGTAGGTGCCAACTGCTCTACCGCTTGATTCAATTGCTCTGTAAAGTTTGTAAAAATTATAATAAATGGATAATTAAAATGTGTAGAGACTCAAATGTATGCTACCAGCATTAATGCATTAAGGGAGTTTTCTTTGTCTCATTGATTGTTAGTTTTTTTGAAATTTTGTGGGGGGAAAGAAAAATGGATAAATATTATTTTAATTTCTATCATTTATTTTTTTAAATAAATTTTCTGCTTTTTAATGAAAAATATTAATAATTTATTAACAGTGATAAATAAAGAACAAAAAATAATTTTAAGATTTACCCATTTTCTTAAAAAAAATTCTGAAAAACCTCTTCTAAAAAATCAGCGCAATAAAATAGAAAATCTTTTTAAACGAAACAAAGAAGTTAAAGCTACTCACCTTGTTGGATGTTCTTCAGTAATTCATTAGCATGTTCCAATTCTTTTGTCAGTTCTTGGACATGCTGCTCCTTTTCATCAACATCTTGCTTGTGCTGAAGCAGCAACTGATTGTATTTCGTCTCCAAGATTCCGTACTCTTCCGCGGTGCTATCCACAAGCTTCTGCAGCTCGCTCGCCGCGTTAGAAAGTTCTTCCGCCTTGGCATTAGCATCATCCTTCATCGACTCATATAAGCTAGATAGATTTTTCTGCGCATTGATTTCTTTTTGATAGGAATCATTTATGGCGATTTCATGGGCTCGCTGCTGTTCTACTTTCTGCGTCAGTTCATCGCAATGCTTCTGAAGAGAGGAAACCGACTCTCGCAGTTGAGAATTGGCTTCGTTGGCTATTCTTAATTCTTCCTCACGCTGAGACAGCTTGGTATCGATTAAAAGAGCTCTGGTCGAGGATTCGGATCTTGCTGTCTGAAGTTCAGAGGTCCTCTTAGCTAGCTCTTCTTCGAGGCCTGCCATTTGTTGCGAGAAAAGCACTCGTTCTTGCTCCAATCGTTTCTCCCTATGCACATGTGATTCAAATTAAGAATGTATATTATTAAAATTAATTAAAGTTTCCTACAAAAACCAAATAAGTCCATTTCTTTAATTTGGTCTACAACACTAAATCATTCTTTATCAGTAGCGTCATGAACAATTTTGTTCTGACAAAAATTAAATAGAAAACAAGAAATATAGATGTAAATATGTAATAATAAAATTTTCACAAGAATCAAACAAGTCCAAAAGTTCTTTTTATTTTTGTTATGGGTCCTCTAAGTATATATTAATAAAAACCTCCAACACTTTGTTTTAAATTTATTACATGTTAAAAAAAAAATTAATTTATATGTGAATGGTTTGACGATGATTTAATTTCCTGAAAATTTAACTTTTTGAACTTGTTTGGTTTCTGGAAAACTTTTCAATTATATTCATAATTGAATTGGCATAAAAGATTTTTACATTTAATATATTCATAATGTTACAAATCGTATAAAACTAATAAAAATTTAATAACAGTAATGATTAAATAATATAATTACATATTTTGTATATGTACTAAAAAAATAACTTTTCTTTTTTCTTAACTTACTTGTAATCTAAGGTCATTTCTCGACTGCGAATTTCCTCTGTCTCCGCTAGAGTTTGGCACTTAGCTGCAATAGCAGTTTGAAGCTGAGCGCTATAAGAAGTTAATTCAGTACGCATTCTTTCGATTTCAGTATCTCGCCTTTCAACTTGCAGTTGTAAGGCATTTGCCTCATCCGTAGCTGTATCTCTCTGTCTACGTAATTCCCCATTTTCCTTCTCCAATCTACAATTCACATTAAATACAATTACAAAATATTATGAAATATTAATAATGCTGTATTAAAAATAAACAGTGTTTTTACTGCTTTAGTTAAATCTTTTTTTTTTAAATATAAAGATCACATGTAATGCTGTTACCGTTTCACAGACTCATGTAATCGGTGTACTTCTATCTTCACCTCTTCAAGATTGCTACACGTTTCTGTATTGCTTTTTTCTGCTAGTTCTAACTTTCCTTTGTACTCCTCGAGATTTAACTTCTGTACAGCGAGTTCCTTCTGTGCCCTCTCCCAATTTTGCTCTATATGTAAACATATATTAAAATTTTTGTTCGCCGCTTACAGCATTTATTCATGCAGGATTCTTTATTTTTATCTAAATTTAAAATTGATTATTTAAAATTTAAAATTTAAATTTTGGTAGAAAATCATGATTCCAGGCATTTAGGAATACAGAAGTTTATATCGTGTTATGAAAGCATTAAGAGAAGACCTATATTTGAACAAGGATAAATAATAAACTGCCAGAGCTTCGAGGATATGTAAATAAAACAAGTGCTTTTCGAATATTCAGAGGTGTACAAAAAATTGAAACCGGCGCGCGGCTCACCCAAGCATTTTCGGTTGGTCTCGAAAATCGCCTTAGCGGTTATGAACTCCTCGAATTTTGCGTTAAAATGCGCATTGATCTTCCTCGTTAACTCTCTCGGGATTTGTGCCAGCTCCTCGTCGTTCACTATTTCCCGAAGAACGTTGGGCTCGCTCTCCTCGACCGTTTCCATGTCGATCGAATTATTCATCAACTGATTGGATCAACCGAACTTTACAAGCCGGTGTTCTCAGATTCCAAGGTTATGGCGTCAAATTTTGACGAACAAGCACAACATTTGCGTTTCTGTTCTAATGAAAACGTTATCACGTTTCTATGATGAACACGAACGTTTACCGCTTTTGACCGCCTCGCACACCTCGCACCGCCTCGTCATCGCGTAATGCAAAAGAGAAGTAGAAGACTAGAACCAGGTGAACCACTCGCCACTCGCGTGAGAACCACAGGTCTGTTCTTTTTGTCTCGTTCTCTACAACAGGCCTTAAACCATAGGGTCTTTTTCGCCAATCTTCGTTCAGCTAATCAACCGGTTAGTCCAATTGGAATTGACCAATCGCATTTGTCATTTCACATAACAGGCAATGGCAATTGGTCAATTCCATGGGAATTTTTTGGGACTTTAAGCAACGCGGTAGCAACCAAAGTACCTAGCGGAGTTCAGAATATCAGTGTTGGTAACGCTGGATAGTGAGACTGATCGAACCATGGAGATGGAGATAATATTCTTACCTCCATGGATTGAACTGGCCTCATTGCCTGTCAGCCATTAACAGCTCATGTTCGCCGGTTCTGTGGGTTGAAGTTCGTGGAATCGCTGAGCCGAGCCAAGCCATCGTGAGGCACGTAGTTTGCCCGCGAGTTTGTTTCGTCGCTCACGAATACCCGGAAAAACATCACACGAAACACAAGATCCTCGACATCCACGAGATTTCATTCCATCAGCAGTTGACATACTGTGCGCCCCGCAACTCCGAGAACCAGCACATTTCTCCTGCTGATTACGACACATCTTAATATGTACAACGCATACTCGCAGCATTCTCAGATTCAGAACAAGTACGTCTCGATATTTTTTCCGTATTTTAGATGACAGATATGCCTACATCGAGACAGACCTGTGTGCTTCATTGTAGACACGATTCAGAAGGCTCGATTCAGAAAGCGCTTGTGAAGATGTGTAGCGCCTTGTTACGTTATTCGTAATGCATTTTGTACGTTTATTTTATCGTATTAGACATAAAACAAGAACAGAATGACGCAAACAATGCGCTAACATCGTTGCAAGTGCGTTTTAAAATCAGACCTCGACTGCGTTGCTCAAGCCGCCATTTTAACACTTCATGCTTTTTCGCTCCATTTTCTATGAAGGAATCCGACGGATTTAAGAGTTCTGAGCCCGGCGGATTTTTCATAATAACTACTTTATTTTATATAAATAAATTTATAAAAATTTACCATTGCCTCAAAAACAATGATGAACATGGCGTGAAAGGGTGAAAAGTAATCAACCAAAAGACTATGTCTGCTCATTACCATGTCCAAAAAATGTCAAAAAGATACCTTAAATACGTCTTTTAGACGTGTATGCTACTTGGGATAAATCGTTTGTGCAAAAATATTTACTTCGAGACGAAGTATAATTAGTATTTCAAACATTACACATTATTAATTATTTGGATTATTAAGTCTAAGTATTCATTTGTAAATGTATAAATTCTTCTTACATAAATATAATCACTCTTTGTATAAATATGAATATAAAGAGTGATTATATTTTACTCAAATTTAAAATAACTCATAACTCACATTGGGAAGGAGAATTGTACTTTTCTATTGAAGAAAATAAATTATTAACTATAAACATCCAGTGTCCGCTCATAGAGGCGACACTGGATGTTGGTAAAACAATATGATCACAAGATAAATAGAGACATAGCAGCATTGTATTTTTAATCTAATTAAAAATAAAATTAACAAATTTTCATAAACACATGTATCATTCATGAAATTTAAGGATACTTTATGTTCTTATTTATATAAATCAATAGCTCTACAACGTATTGGAAAATTTTATCTCTGTGCAATGACAGTATAACGATACCAAACTCTTGTTGAGTTTTCTTTATGGATTAGTCAGAGATAATCCATTATTTCGATTATACTTGTTTCTCTTGCATTAAAAGCAAATAAACTACTTTTGTTTAACAAAACTTATTTCTTTTACTGTGTTCTATTTCACATTTGTTTTAACTAGTGCTCGGAAACATTAGGTGATCGAGTAGTTTGGACAGTTCGAATTTTAAGATCGAACGTCAAATAGTTAGATCTTTTCGAACTGAAGATATGTTCGAAGCGTTCAAACTCATTTCAAATCGGAAAGCTCTAAATTATTATATAGTTCGAAGCTAAATTTTTTTAAATATTAATATTATGTACATAGATGTAAAATTATTGTACAATTGGGATAAAAATAAATTATAATTAAAATAAATAATGTAAAACAAAATACAATTGCAAAATAACATTTTTTTAAATACAAAAATACGATTTTAGAGAAACATATTGT
>QKQZ01043225.1:0-21265 GCA_003595255.1 Solenopsis fugax | reverse complement strand
AAGCGTGATGCAGAAGCACCACTACATTATTAATCCGGACGAGACAAACAAGGCATAATTATTTTTTGTTATATTTCAGACAAATAATTTTCACAATACAATTTAAATTAAGAGAGGACTAATATATTGCAAAACTTAGTGCGGAAAATAATATTTCTTGTGTAATTTTAAACATATTTTCTAATTTTTTTGAATTGTGCACCGTTATTTTTGGTAATATTTGGGTAATAATAAAATGTATGTTTTCTTTAACTTAATCGCATTTATATTATTTTTATAGCTACATAATAAATAAATACTGAAATCTATTCTCTCTCTGTGGGTGTGTACCTGTGCGAGTGCAATCTCAAGCACAATAATACACTTTTATTAATAAATGATGAAAAACGAGACCAAGATTAAGTATCTTTCATAATTTTTTAAAGCTTATCCATATTATTTTAAGAATCTATGAAATTTTTACTTATGATTTAATGCTTTATTCAATAATTTAATTTAATGTATTTTTCACAGATTCGTTAATAAAATTTTTATTACTCACGGTCCGATGCGCAACAGTGGAGTTATCAGCAACGTAACTACGATGAATCTGTAACATAAGATAAATAACAAACATAAGATTTATAGGTACAAAATTTTTAAATTGTTTTTTAATTAAATATCTATTAAAATTATTATGTAATTTTCAAAATCTTTATAAAAATAAAGTTTTATAAAGTTTCAAATAAAAATTCTTTAATTATTATTTTCAAAACATAGAAATGAAACTAATAAATGCGAAGAAAAGTCTAATTGTGCGCAAATAAGCAATAATGTTTACCGCTTTTTGCAATGCTCAAATTTTTGCTTAATACATATTAAGCATAGGATAAATTACATTTATCTTGTTGTACTTAGACGTCTAGCAACGCCAAGCCTTTGTACTTAAAAAATTTGAAATTGTCGAATGTTTGCAATGCCCCTATTTTTTGCAATGCTCGAATTTTTGCTTAATACGTAGAATAAATTTACATTCTAGTAAATTGTACCTTATTGTTGTATTGTTTTAATACAGAATAACCGGTATTTAAACGTTCTTATAGATCAAGACATTTCCATTTTCAAAAGCTATTTTATTTAATATTTACGCCTATTAACAAAGAAAGCGATAAATAAAGCACAACAATGCGTGCGATACATCTCGAGCGAAAGACAAACTTCTCGCGTCTACATCAATTTTTTAATATAGGATTACATGTATCCTTTTTCACTACAATAAAAAACTTAAAAAAAAAACTATTTTTTAAGTTTTTTATTATATGAACTTTATATAGTTTTACTTTATAATTCACCTTTAAATTCCGTGAAATAAAAATCCAGATCCTCCAGGATCGATAAATACCGCGCACAAATGCCAAAATGTCGATCACGTTTTTCCTGGCAAGTAGACTCGCCAAGCTCGGAAGAGAAAGGGAAAGAGATGAAAATTTAACAATACCTTATGGCTGGTAATCGATACCGGGAAACGTTCCGCGAAGAACTCCGGAAAGATATCGGACGGTAAGCGAGTTCTCACCACAGGGAAAAAAAGCCACGGCAAGTTGCCAGCGATGAATCTCCTACCATACCTCTCAAGCGACCTACGAGCCCTTGCTTTTTCCTTTCTCGGCCCTTCTTTCACTCTCGCATGTCTCCTTTCTTCTCGATCAGTGTTCGACCGTGCGACACTTGCCGTGTCGCTGCGACCGTCCTCCTCTCCTTCATCCTCTTTTCCTCCGCCACTTCCATCCCCTCGTTGATTTCGCTGGGGATGAAGGATCTCGCGTGGATTCTGAAGATCGATAAAGTACCTCGGCTACCCTTACGTTAAAAAGAAGGCCTCTCGATCTTCTATTCTCTTTAAATCTCTGGTGGACGCTTTGTGCGTCCTCCTCGTCTTTCTCGTACATCAAACCTAACTGTCACTTGAGCCAACTTAAGTTCTTTTCTTTTCTTTTCTGAAATTCCGATGTCCAATGAAAGTCCATTCTGACTGGGATTTGGAGATTTGATGATTTTATTTCATTCCAAATATGATTTTGTGATTCTGTCTGTGTTTTTTCTCTTATAAAATCATTGATTTGATATCTACAGTCAAAATACGCATGAAACATATTCCATAAAATATATGCATTTAAATTTATTTCTGTTTTACTGATTAATTTAATTATACATAAAATTTTGATTTTACTTTTGCGCATGAGCGCGATATTCACTCCATACAACTTCACGATAATTATTATATTATGATCGTGATTCTATTAATTAATACATTATGTTGAATTAATAGATTCAATATACGTTGGTATTCTTATAGCCCATTCTTATTTCAAGACTGTCTTGGATGTGTCACATCTCAAAGCATTATCAAAAATATAAAAATTTCATGAATTGACCAATTATTATGTTTGAGTATCTGTATAAAATTTGAACACAATTCTCTTATTGATTTAAAAGTTATTTTTTATTTTTTATTATCCGGTCTTATTAGGATTTGTATTGTATTTTAATTTTTTATTTGCTTTTAATTCTCTGTAAAATTGCGTTAGTGCATATTTGCATATTTAACGATGAAGCAGTATTACAAATTAAATCAAATCTTTTACATATATTAATAAAACTCTAATTAATATTTATGCAAAAGTTTATTTAGTCCACTTACTCGTTTGAAAAAAAAAAAAATTAAAACTGCAGCAAAATATGGTCATTTTCGCTGCATAAACTAAATTGTTCGTTATTTTTTCTTTGTAACTGGTTTTAGGACCAAAATTTGGGCATTTATGGCTAAAAATTTTTGTTGATAAAAAAAAAACCTAAGGAGCATGTAATTTTTTAATATCTTTATCCGATTATTTTAAAAATAACATAGCAAGTGTGAAAGCACTTCTTTGTATGAAACATCTTATAAATATTTCAAAATTGCATTTTTTACTCGTTATAAAATTGCGGTCACAGAGCACGGTATTTCATGTAATAGTACAGAAATCAGCATTGATGTAAATCGAGTGATTAATATTAATGCAACGGTTATATATACAAAAGATCGATTCGCTTTCATATTTATGGATATTATATTAAATTGCTATATTTAATCGTTAATAATTAAAAGATAACTTAATTATTGCTTCGAGTGATTACTTGGGAGTAGTGTAATTAATCGTTGGAGCATTATATAATGACTTAGTGGTTTATGGAGACATTATTATATATAATCTCTAATAAATATAATCTATGATACAAGCAAATTGCGGGGACAGTCACTACTCGTCAAATGACTATATTTTTGAAAAATTATGTGAGAATCGTTCTTGATCGTTAAAACAAAAAAATTCTGGCACGACTGAAACAGAGCTAACGCAAAACGTCAATAATTGAGTAGCATCCACTCTCAACGTCAATTTGTAAACTTCGCAACTGATTTGTTGAACTGCTTAATATTGCATACATTTACGCGATTAACTCGTTGTCGAGAGTTTGTTCATACTTCTGTCTTTTTCCGCATCATTGAAATTGTTATTCCCATTCTCTCTCTTTCTCTCTCTCTCTCTTGACGCATTTTATTTTACGCAACATGGTAGTTCAAATGTTGCCCAGCATGCTTAATTATGGCATCAATAATATTACTAGCTTCGTATTCTGTTTCCGTCGTCGCCTGCAAGTGAGTTCGATCGCTGAATACTGGTACGGAATACAATAATAGCCGTCTCTATGAAATTTTTATATAGAATTAATGTGCACCTGTATTACAATGGAGATGCACAGCAGCATGATATGAAGTGCAACGATCCTTCCGACACATTTTGAAAAGCGTTGTCGATCACGATTTGTTTGTCAATTGAAAAATTTATTCGTAATTATCGGCACCCAACTTGTTTTATTTAACAAAAAAAGCCACCGATCAAAATGTTAATATAAGCAGGTTGAAGCTCTCGCAATATCGCGTAATTAATTATTTTAAAATTTTATTTATTATTTGTTTAAAAGAAAGAAGTTTTACATTTATATGTATAGTCAATAATGTGACAGATAATATCTGTGTACTTAAGTGTACATTATCTATTTTCATACGAGGGGCAAACCGCGCTGAGCACTGAGCGTTATATAAAAAATTCAACAGTAATGTCCAATAATTGGACATTACTAGGCATTGGTGTTTATGATTTTGGTCAAAGGATCAAAATCCCCTCGTTTAGCCATTTGGCACTACAGCTCATCTAATTCTAGACTGTCTTCAATATGTTTTATATTAATGTTAGACTTTCCGCTAATTGGGTTTATTTATTTTTTACTGTTTTCTTATTGTTCACATTGCTTCCCTTGTTTCGCGTGCAAGTAATTCGAAGTTTTACTCCCACGGAAATATTGCGGAAGCTCGAGTATGTCAGATTACTCGGTGAAATACGGCAATTCGTCTTGCCGCTTAAGTCTAATTTCTCGAGTCAGCTGTTGGACGCGGCGAGATGTAATGCGAAGCAGTTATGAGAGATTGTATCCGGGCGGGCGTATATGCACGTTATGTTAAAGCGAAGCTCGCGTGCTCGCGCGCGTGTGTTTGAGACCTGATAACGAATATCGGATTGATGGAATTTGCAATCGGCGGCAATCCCGACAAAAACCGCTCAAGCTAATTTGCTAGCGGGTCGAGCGCAACGTGCACATGCCTCGTAATTACGTTTCGTTGACGTCGCTAGCGTTATAAGCGCGTCAAATCTGTAATCGTCGATGTAACATATCTTCGTACAATTATCGATGCAGTAAAGCATGGCCGGCAGTAAATCGCACATTTAACCATTACACGGCCATCCAATTACACGCCAGAATCACTAATTGGCACTTTAATATCTAAACAGTGAGAATACAATAGAAGGTATTGTGTTTGGCATTCCGTTTTGAATATTGAAGTTCACTATTTGCCTAGAAATAGTAAACACCATTTATCTGATAGATCTTCGAAACGCGGATTCGATATGCAGATTTAATCTCTGTAACCAAGCGGTTTTCCATTTTGTTAGAAAATATTTGCATTCTGGAGGAGAGAGAGCTTAATTTACTGTATTATTTACCTTTAATCATTTATATCCATAGATTTATTGACTTTCAACAATCAGATTTCTTAATCTGTCCTCTGTGATATCTATAATTCGAAAGAATTGCACGATTTTTACTTTTTTTACGGCGCCCCGGAAATTAACAGCAATGTTTCATCGATGTAGGACTATACAGCGATACGAGAATTGTAACGATAAAAGGAATATCTCCGTTTTTTATCATTGAATATTATCAAAGGAAAATTTCTCATCGATCTTTCAGAAACTGTCAAAAATAAAATTACTCGCCAATAATACATGAAGCGTTTAAGAAAATTCGATCTCTTAAATGTTTTTCCGATTTTTTTCAAACAAAGTTGCACTGAGCAAAATTGACATGAATTTTTTAAGGAGTTTCTGATTTATTGTCGTAAGTTTCATATAAATCTGTCAATTTGTGCTTGTCACAGTTAAACGTGCCGCGGTTGACAGTATCCATAAATCGTGTTGTATATCGCAAGAAAATAATGGAAGAACGATTTTGCTAAAGTATCTAAAAATTAGCTAGGTATATATCGGAAAAGAATAACTTTATCAAAATTATGAAGGACATTCATGATGAGCAATGCTGCGAAAAGTTTTGACATTTCAGCAACCATCTTGAGTGTCTTACATAATTATTTTGATGGTTTAACAAAAAAATTATTTTTATATCTATATCCAGTTTAAATACTTTAGCAAAACTGTTCTTTATAATAAAATAGGCGATGATTAAATTGTGTCTTCAATATTATTAACTTGGATGCAGTTAATAATATTAAATGTTTTTAATGTACCTGCTTGAAATTTGCTTCTACATTAAATTCTGCTGCCTATTTTTAACAGCGTATGTACATACATCAACGGAATATTTGAGAAAAAAGTTCAAATTTCTATTACTGTATAGCTGCGCTTTAAAAATATACATTATCTTAACCTTTTTTATATCATTAGCTATCAAAATAATGTGTAATACGTACGCGTTTAGCCGTGACATTTAATTATTATAATTTAATATACCAAAATGTGTCACAGACAATGTTTCAACGCATTAAATATAGGTACTGTATCAAGGTTTGATTAATTGTAAACGCAAATGCATCGAAGCTAAATCCGTGATGACAGGCTTAATTAGCGAATGGGTTTAATCACTATACTATTTTTGAGAGCTGTTTGAGATCATAACTGAAATAGTATTTAAATATTATTCTAATAATAGAATTATACAGTATGCTGGCTAAAACGGATTTATATATCGGAACAAATTCTTTTCGCAACTAAGAAAGCCGCGTCCCTTATCTTAATCCCCCCCGATTATTAATCTATTATCTATTATTAATTATGATAATTAATGAGTAATTGTGTTCGATTGTAAAAGATAAACAAAAGTTAACAATTCGTGGCACATAGATATTTAATCCTCAATGAAATTACTTTGTTTTAAATGGCGTGCTTTTGATTTTTAGAATACTACCTTAGAATACTAATTAATTAAATTTTAATAAAATTCTTTTATACTCTTTATACTTTTTTTTATACTATTTTTCAAGAGAAAAAGAGATATGTAAATCATCGTATTGCAAAATATATTTACAAAATTGGATTAAATTTGCTACTATCTACTTTTACATTAGTAGAGCATACAAGTTTGTTATTTTGCCTGAATGAATCTCATACGTCTTCCGAAACAGGCTAGTAATTTCCTTCGCGATTGAATCTCGCGTCGTAAAGTACTGTCGACTGTGGAGCAACTCGTAAATGCGCTTTCCTGGCCATCGTTGACCTCTTAAAGTTTTCGTGCTGGTATCGTGTCTGAGTTGCGGTCAATAATGCCTTAAGCTCGACACCCATCTGATTACAAATGACACTTTCACAAGCACATTAGAAGATTTAATAGAAATGTTATGTAAGACGTTATCTATCGTTAATGTAAAAAGGAAAAATTAATTTATTTTTAAATAAATTATATAATGCCATTCAACAAATGCGACATTACATTTGTTAATTTTTATTTCTTATTGAAAAGTTTTCATTTTTTATTACATTCTTATTATTGTCATCTTATTATCAACGATATCGCTAATGTACGTCCTTGTTAAATGTTTATTAACTTGTGAAGTAATATCTATTTTTTAATGCAATGTTAAATTATAATTTTCACCATCTTTCCATCAACTTCATCTTTTCATTACTTTTAAAGTATTTAATTTTTAATTAATATAGAGCTTCATATCATATAGCTTACAATAATTAAATATTTTCATCTATATTTGTAGTTTTATCTATATTTTATAAATATTATGCTCTGTAGAAATCCGTCTATGTCAATATTTTCATAGTTGTCTTATCATCATGATTGTCTTGGAAAAATTCCAAGCCTGTGCACAGAACTTTAAAAGGCCTCGAGGAATTAGCTTTAGTCTTGTATTATATTATGCGTGTTTCAATTCTTAAGCCCACTTTTTTCCTTCTTTCCCTTTGTCTTTCTTATTTTCTCATTTTGATAGGTAAACTGATAGAGACCGGCCAAACAAAGTAAAGGAAAGATGGAATTTTATTAAGCGGGGTCCTTGCGAAAGTAAGGATACGACGCTCTCGATAAGATTAGTATCATCGAAGGGGTGAAGTTGGGTTCTCTGAAAGGCATTGTCCACTGTTCGGAAATTGCGACCGAAACGAAAGACACAAGTTTGAACGTCACGTTTTGCCGCGATTGGGGGGGNGGGATTAAGATAAGGGACGCGGCTTTCTTAGTTGCGAAATAAAAAGAGAGAGAGAGAGAGAGAGAGAGAGAGAGAGAAAAGAAAACAGACGGAAAGAGATGTAAAGAGAGTCGACAGATAGAGAGCGACGATCTGCACGTGGATAAAACTGGGGGTCTCTAGCTATGTTCTTCGTCGTGTGTTGATCTAGCCGGAGGATTTAGATAGCAGAAAATTAAGAATACGGGAGAGACAGCTGCCTGGTGATTGGCGAGAACGAAGGAAAAACGAGATAATGTCGTTTGGTCTCTGCTCTTTTGTCCCGTCTCTCTTTTTCTCTCCCTGAGCTCCTTCCTTTTACATACCTCGCACCGACCTTCACTCGCACGGAATACTAGTAGAATAGAGATCCAGGGCAAATTAAAAGTAAGCTGTTTGCGCTAGCTGTAAAACGAGTCGGGAAGAGGCATGTTAGCAAAT
The DNA here is from genome assembly GCA_003595255.1 of Solenopsis fugax. Classification (NCBI taxonomy): domain Eukaryota; kingdom Metazoa; phylum Arthropoda; class Insecta; order Hymenoptera; family Formicidae; genus Solenopsis; species Solenopsis fugax. The sequence continues at coordinate 12,999 of QKQZ01043225.1, read as the reverse complement.
TCCACTGCGCGAGTATTTATAGAGCTACGTGAAACGGCGCGCCGTTGCTTGGATGAGCATAAATGTTTTCTGCAACACGTAATCTTTTATCTTTTCCTTTTCTCTCACATTTTTTTTCTTCGACGTGCGATCGTTGCCGATATATTTATTTGTAAGAACCATGATAGCAAAACTTTGTCAATTACGTGCTGTTCATCTTCTTAATATTTTTGTTGTTTTTATATAATTATCACTCGACGATATATTTTTCGCTACGCTGGAGCTACCCGGAGATGCATCACCGAGATGGGAAGTTGGGTCAGCAGGATTGCGCGGAAAGCAACAGCAACGCACATCCAATTAACGTTAACTTCACCATCTGCGCACGTTTCGCCGGGTAATATCATTACGGTAAGGATTACCGGAGTGGCGCACTGCCGGTTTATTATTGCTGCGATATAAAAGTGCATTAGCGGAAACAATAAAGTGCGCCGCCGTTGGTCAAGCACGAGAAACGTGAATGCCTCTTCGGAGCTGGCACGGCGAAGGCATATAGCTTTACAATTAGATCGCTTGAGAGGGTGAAAAAACGGCACGGTCGTAAAGAGCTCGGTCAATGAATAAAGAGAGAAAAAAAGAGAAGAAAGAACGAGGGGGGGAAAAACGCGTGGTAAGAAAATTGCAGGTCTCCGGCTCGTGGCAGCTGATTTTATAATTTGTAGGCTAAAGTGGTAATTAAAAGTTTACGTGACGGCGGACGAAGGGTGAGGCAAAGTCAACGTCGCTTTCGTACGTTCCACCTTACTCTCTACGGGAATAATTAAGCGTGATCTTTTAATTAAAATTAAGTGATTCGTAGGAACAAATGCGTTTCGCAATTGTACAACAACTGCGATTAAATTTAACCACGTTTGTACATTATTTTATTGATATGGATTAAGTATATTTAGAGACATAATAAAATATCGGTCCAATAAAATCACGCTCAATTATTTTGTGCAAAATGCGATTGCAAATGTTTGATGTACTTGCGGGCGTTATGGTGACAGTTTTTTACACATGTGCCACGAAATATATAAATGATTTTATTAATTTATGCATATATGAGTATGTATAAAGCAAGTGATGAGACAAGCCGCGATAAATGGAACTGTTTACGTTCACGTGAACATGAATCGTTTTCCCAGATTTATTTGCGATGCACTGACTATAAATTATTTTCACACGCAAAACGAGAATTGTAAATATGCTCTTTTCACCTGCGGCATATTAACATTCTAGTCATACCAGCGAACATTATACGATAAAATGCAAAATATTTATAACAGAGAACAGTCTTTGCACTAATATTTGTATTTGTGTAACATTGAATAATCGGATTTTGTAAAAATATTGTTTTTACGTAATGGTATGCGACACTTTGCAACTATACGTTTCAGAGAAACTCATGTAAATACAGCAATATAAATAATACCCATGTGAACTATAGCTTTCGAAAGCTATGTACAATAATGAAAAAAAATTTTTTTAAGAAAAAAAGACAATCCGACAAAATTTTTAAAATGTACATATATATATACTGAATAATAAGTATTTTTTAATTATATATATATTTTATATATAATTGTAAGTAGCTAATACTTTCGTATTATTGCGTAAATATTATAAAATGGGCTCCAAAATTAGATTCATTTTAGATCGAGTTGCCGTATTGCCTGATAGGGCCCAATTACTGAGTGTCTCAAATACTGGAAATACAAGCTAAAATTCTTTTTTTTTTTTATTTAGAAGATTAAAGTTTTACTTTTAGCGAAATGTTATTAATAGTAAATAACAAGTAGATCCTTTAAGAATTCAAGTGAAATTAAATATAATTATGTAATAATATAATTTATATATTGAAAAACGCATTTAAGCTCGAATTTCTAGTACAGTATTTCTAGAACACTATTAGTAATTGGGCTATTTATCCTATCACAGTAATACGACACGCAAATGCTCCGTTGCATTTTCCGGTGATGCATTCACGGTGATGCAGACAAACGGAAGCTTTCAGATTTCAGATTCGTTGCGATCCATTCAATTGCGATATGTCACGTCGCGTCTTGCATAATCGTGGAAACAATATCACGAGATCCATTTGCGGGATGAAAGTATGAACGCAGACGCCACGCGCGGTTTAAAAAAGCAGTCTCACCCGTTAAACGGCAGTCTCGACTGTCATATCAAAATATAAAGCTAACCTGTAATAAGCTACACTGAAAAAAAGTTTGGTAATAGCTACCAAATGTTGAGTAAAATGATGCCAATTTAATATTTGATTAATATAACTAAAAATAATTTTACTTTTCTAAATATTTAATAAGTTTAATCAAATTTAGTAATACGAAGGTCTCCGACGCAAAAAAGTACGCGGAACGTACGAGTGTGCGTCACGATGCGCAACCCTTTCTCTGTCGGAGCACTCTAATACTGCACGTTACTGCGTTACGTCTCTTCATATAATTTGCAATATAATTTAAATTGCAAGTGGCACGCTCTGAATGTCGGTGAAACTTTTCTCATTTTTGATCGGGGTTTGATAAAATATAATCCAGCAGATCATGTGTTCATCCAGCAGAACATTGAATAACAATATTCAGTCTCGTGCAGAGCCAATTTACTTTCCAAATAAAAGGCGATTGCCAATGATACTATCTGTGTATTTCGTCGAGCAACAGAACGAGAATTGGATGAAATTAAAAGTTTCATCATTCCATTTTGTTTATAACTCTGCGAAAAGAGAGAAATATCTCTTTTCGCTGATCTACTACAATCTCTCTTCGCCAAATTTAAATTCTAACCTGAACCATTCAGTGTAATTTTACATTCGCTTATTTTATTATATAATGAAATTATTTTTGCCTGCGTCGTCTTGTAAATGAAATAATGCAATTATCAGGATGTTTAGTGAAATTTTGTAAAAAAATTCCCTGAGAATTCTTGAATTTTCCAGAAGTTTTATTCAAAATTTTGACAGAAAAAAAAAGATAGAGTTTAAATTTAAAAATAAAGTTTTCCAAAATTGTCCTGAGTACTAAAATCTCATGAAAATCCATAATATTTTCAAGGATAAAAAATAAATTTCCTAAAAATTCCAGAAATTTTATTGATATTTCCAGGTAATAAACATCCTGAATTATGCAGCTTAAATGTGCAGGAAACACGAACATAAAGCAGCATATTTTTATCGATTCATACTTTATGTAAAATATTTTAATGATGTAAATTGCAAATATAAAATAAAAAATACAATTACATTCTTTATATCTTCCGCGTATAAAACATTTGTCGCTACTATTTTGCTTTTATAATGGAAAATTTCACAATGATGTCGCGTTAATAAAACTACCTTTATTTGAAAATCAATAGCCCGCACATCGGTATCTTTGTTGCTTAATTGCCATTTGTTGTGTTACTATATCTCGGTGCATTGTACTAAATTGTACAAAATAACATTTTAGTTTTATTAACATTTGACACTTTGTCGATATATAACATGCGTATAACTAATTCACATTGGAATTTATTTCGTTGTGAATCCGCACAAAGTAATGCAGTCACTAACATTAGGCGCTTATCTATTTTTCACGTTTCTGTAATGGAGCACTGTTCGCACAAATTGCTCAAAGTCTCACTGCTAGTAAAATTATTTATATGAACCGAAGCGAAAACGCCATGCGAACGGATATATTATATATTACACAGTTGATTGAATTTCACGGATACTGAAATATATATGGAATCCTATTTTACTATATTATCTACTAATAGAAATAGATCTGTGTGTATTCTCAGTATCTATGAAAATTATATTGACACTTTTATGACACATGTTTTATATAATATTATTATGTAATTAGGGAAAAAACTATTCTGTGAGACTTTTTTTAAAATTAGAAGCAAACTAGATATATTTACAGAATAGTTTTTTCCCTAATTACATAATAAAATGAATGATAACTGTGTGAATATCCACGCATCAACAGTTTTAAAATGGAAACAGCGGAAACTTGTAAAGCCTAGTGAGTTTTAATAAAGTAACAAGAAATAATTTTAATATTTATTAAATAGTTAAATAAGAATCGATTTCTTGATTTTATATTACATTAAAGAATTTTTACTGTTGAGAATGCTAACGAAACCATTTAACCGGTGACTCATATTACACCGAGGAAAACTTAAACCTGCAAATGGATTTCTCTCCCCCTCCCTCTCCCTCTGTCTCCTTCTATTTTGCGAACAATACGATTGTAATACGAGACGCGCGCGCTTTTATAAGGCTGCAGAGGAACGTCACTAGCAACAGAATACGCCAGTGGCGATAAAAATGCTCGACCCTCGTGAACTTTTATCCCGAGATGTCACGGTGATGCGAGGTGTGTGCGTCGGAAGTGTGTACACCCTGCGAAGATTTGCGGTTCCCGTCCCGATACTGACTTGTACTACTTGTTGCGTCGACAGTCACAAGTCTCTCTCTCTCTCTCTCTCTCTCTTTTTCACGATTTTATTTTTATTTCACGAGCGCGTGCTATTACAAGGCGCGATATGCCTCTTAAGAGTATCTCTTTTCTTCTGAATGAGGTCGCATTTTTTTCACAGAAATTATATACCGTCATAATAAAAATAAAATTATATTTAGATATGCTATGCATAGAAAGAACAGTTTGGCTAAAATGCAGATCTGAAAATAATTATGTTGAACCATTAAAATATTTATATTGGACGTTTAAGTTGGTTGCTAGAATATTAAAAAATTGTTTGCGGCGTTATCATGCCTGAACTACGTAATTATTTTAATAACAACATAAAATTATTTTCTGATGCGTATTTAGCTTTTTATTTTATTTATAGTGCAATAAAATTGTTCTTTCTGTGTACGAATGTTAAATGTATCTGTACTAGAGAAATCGAAGGTACACGGTTCAATTATATTTTTGGCATCCCTTTTTATTTTGTAGTATCTCTTGTATGTGAGGAAAAAATAGATTTTTTCCAATGGTTATTTTCACGTGCGCAAATTATGTCAGTAAATTTAGGATTGAAATGTCAGACAATTGGGTTAATTGGAACTTTAGAACCGACGCGGACAATACTTTTTTTATATAAATTCGATTCAATGTTCTGATACAAGCAATCAAATTTCCAATATAACGGAACTAAAACTTATGGAAAGTTATATGTTCAACCAAATTTGCACTGTTACCTTTACCTCAATGAAACAATAATAACGAATGTGTGCATCTCTCGATTTTTGAATAAATTAATTCTATTCATGTTATCAACGCGAAAGTTATTAATCTCTCTCTTTTATTTAACATTGTCATCTATGCAGAATGCTTTCGATCCAGCCTTTGCGAGATTAACAAGACTTGCTGTCGCGTTCACTATGGAAAATCAATGACGTCGCATATATAATACGATCAATCATTCTGCCGCGATCTCATTATCGAATGTTACGCAAGGAGCGCTGAAAACCTGAATAGCTACTCTGAATAAGGCCGGTAATTTTGAATGCATTTCTCGGCGTAGCGGTATAGAAGCAATCGGATAATGGCTATCGTCTTATGGCCCTGTGTGCAGATTTTGTACGGACATTCAACGTGTACTTAGAGCTTAAGAATCAATTCCGGCTTTCCGAGCACGCTACTTGTTGCTCTATTTTCGTGTAATGCCAAGGCTCCTTTGTTTGAAAGCAGCTTTTATTTTATAGATTTTATCGCACACCGGAAATAAGATTGTCACCGATAACAATTTCGCGAGACTGATAAAAAATGTAGGGGAGCTCTCCTCTCTCATCGACTTTCCTTTTATCGACGAGCAGTGAAGTAATTTATTTAATATTCTTTCAATATTTTTGTAAAATTGATATTCTTATCTATTATTTACAGCGGTACATTTTGGCGATATCAAAATTACTATTATGCTATTACGGAACGCGAAATGCGCGTCCATAAAACAGACAAAGGCGAAGATGAAAATGTCGCCCAACGCAATTTCGCCCAGTAGAGTAAGGATTGCAACCGACTCCCCATTCCTCGTCTTATTCCACAAAAGTGGTTCCCAGTACTGCAGTTCTATCTTTTACTTCACTACTCCTCATCCTTTCTCTCACAGCGACGATAAGATCCGAGGTACGTCGGCCGACAAAGAGTAATGCGCCCTCCGGAGGCGGGTAATTACTAAAAGATGCCGTCCTTCCCTTCTTCGCGAAGCTTGCGTTGCTCGTTACTGACGTTCCCTTATATTTTTCTGCGCTCCTCTCCTTTTCACTCATCTACCCCGATCCGTTTCTCTCATCCCTTTCCTCCTTTTTCCCGATGCATCGCTACTGCTTCTGCAGCTACGTGGAAAATTGCACTACGGAATACTATTGGACGATCATTCTTATGAAAATGTATGTGAGTGTCTTTAAAAGGGGATTGGAGATCGTACAGCGCGAGATTACAGTGCGACACATTTTGAACAACTTAAATGGATACTATAATTTTTTTAGTCTTAAGATGCAATTTTTTACTCCAAATGTAAAACTTTGGATTTTATACAATGCGTCTAACGGATATTAAGCATAAAAAATTCTATCTAAATAATAATTTTATATTGTTGTTAATTTCTGCGAATTTTGAAATATAATTACAAAAAACTCACCGATCGATGTGCAACAGTGGAGTTGTCAGCCACGTAGTTACGATGATTCTACAACATGCAAGCATAAGATCCAAATTAAAGTAGCTCAAAAGAATCAATGACTTAGAAAATAATTCTTACACATATAGAATTTTTTAATTGTTTTTTAATTAAACTTAATTAAACTTCTGTTAAAATAATTACATTTTTCGAAAAATTCTTCATAATATAATTCTTCATAAGAATAAACTTTAATAGTTTCAGATTAATTCTTTTTTTGTTTAATTAATATTTTTAAATCGTTGAAATAAAACAGTGCAAATAAACGGGAAGAAACGGTTAAGTTTGTGCAAGTTAGCAATATAATACATACCGCAAAGTTGCTCCACCGGTGCCCGATGCCTTTCCTAGGCCTCCTTCTCTTCCTCTCAGATTGTCTCAAGTCTCTTTCTCCACTTCCTTACTAGTTGTCAGAACTTCTTCTCGAGTTGCACTCGCATCACGATGCGCACAATAGCGAAGTTGCACATATACACTGATCTGTAATAACATTCAACACATGTATTCAAATAAAAATAATGTCTAAAATAAATATATTAAAAAATAAATTTTACACGCAAGTAACGTCTTATTTGTAATCTTGACTAATATTTAATAAAGAGAAATTTTCAATAAAATTGCTTTTCCATATATCAATTTGTAATTAAATTTGATTAAAAAAAAATCGAATCCTTATATAATTTAAGCTATTATAAATCTTAAACATTATATATAGTTGTTAATATTAACCATGTAATAAATATTTTGAAAATCTTAAAATATAATCTAAAAGATATTTCATTTATTAGGCAGTGTATAATAATATGAAGTATGTTATATTACAGCAAGATTAGATAAGTTTATATATTTTTTTTTAACTAAATTAAGTTGAAATTAATAGCTCATAAAATTAATTTAATTACGTTAAAAGTTACAAAAAACTAGTTAAATGTTACGTTAAGATTAAATTAACTTGAATTAAATTAGAAGTTAATTTTAAAAAACTAGTAAAGATACTAGATAGTTTTAAAGGTGTTAGATTATTCAAAACAATTATAATATAGATCATCAAACAAATTTAATATTTTATTTGTAAATTAAGTGTATGTGAAATAACACAAAAAAAACTTGTTGCTTATGAATGAGAATGTATTTTTTCTTTTATAATTTTTTCTTTTACATAGATGAATTTTTAACTTAGGAAAAAAGTTAATAAATTTAATCATTTAAAATGAACTTATTATAAGTGAAAAAATTATTAATTTTTTAACTTTATTATTTAACTTTGAATTTTTTAACTACGACTCAACCCTGTATTACAATAATTTAAAATGATATAATACTATTGTGCAAATGAACAATTATTTCCATCAATAACGATTAACAAAGTAGATTACAAAATAAATATACAAAATTCTTACCTTACGATCATCTTCTGGCCTTCTTTTTCTTTCTTGTTTTGTTATTGATACTTTCTCCGTGGTATTTAAGCAACATCTGTCTGCTGAAACGAAGAACTGATTAGTTTCCTACGTAATTACAATTAAACAGTTACAATTAAGCGCGCACGGAAAGAATACTAAAGTATCTAAAAATTTAGCTGGATATAAATTTGAAAATAATTCTATTAGACAGTTAAAATAATTATGTAAGATATTTAAACTGATTGTCAAATTGATAGAATTAATATTTAAAACTTTTTGTAGCACTGCTTATCGTCTTTCGTAATTACTTGAATAGTCCACCGAAATTATTTTGAAATCCATATTCGCTAAATTTTTAGATACTTTACTCCAACACAGGGATCGTAGATCGCGACTTTTGGTCGCACGCTGCACACAAGCGTGTACACCGTGTATATATGTATGTATGTGCGTATGTGCTGAAGTGTGCTCGCCGAGCATACGTATGTACATGGCGTGCACGCTTGTGTGCGACCGTGTTACTAAAAGTCGCGATCTGCGATCCCAGCAAAATCATTCTTTCCGTAGAGTTACGACTAGAACATGAATGTTAATAATACGCAACTTAATTACGTTGCGACAGCAGAAAGACAAAAGCGTGTGAAATTACAGCACGTTCGATATTCATGATGCTTCGCAAACAAAATGTGAATACGATGGAATGCAGCTAAGATGGCGATAACAAGATTTCCCGTGTATTGGCGCGATAGATCTTCGGCCAAGCTAGTCTTGCGGGAAGTAGGCGGGAACGGATTATTAGTGTACGTGCGTGTCGAGCATCGAATCTACTCGACACATCGTATTCACGTCATATATGTTATAGATTTACCAATTAAACGCGTTCGTGACGCCGCTCGTCTCGGAGCCGACCCGTCCCGTGTCCGCCGCTGCAAACGAAACGTGAACATAGCTAAAGTGACGGGAGGTGGGAGGGGCTTCGCGCGGTCAACTTCACGCGACGGCGCGGCGGCGTGGCGGCGCTGCACCTTGCCCTTACAATTACCGTCATTCGCGCATTTTCCACATTTCTAACAATAGTATACACTCGCATCTTATGACGATTGTTATTTTGCATTACAACGGAAGTTAAATGTGCGATAAAATGTGAGATAAAATTGCAAAAACATGCATGCACTGAGAGGAAAAAATTGTCATAATTTAACTATAATTCATAGTCAATTTCGGTGCCAACAATATATTTATAATTGCTTTTCCATTCAAATTGCAACTATTTATTATTATAGTACATAAATAATAAGCGAATGTTAATAAAAATTAATTATAGATATTGTTATTGTGCATTTACTACATAAAAATGTTTATTTTACTTTTACCATCCGTATCTTAATATTTTATTACATTAACATTTGAAATTATCACAATTTAGTTAAATTCTTTTATAGTTGGTATAAAATACAAGCTATTTTTTCCATTGTAATTTTCACGAAAACACATGTAAAATTGTATTATTAATCATTTTTAATAATAATTAATAATAATTTAATAATAATTTAATAATAATAATAAATTAATCAATATGTTAAGACTGCTGATTATTTCGTTTGGTTTTGCAAATCGTATATTTACATTTAACTAATGTTAACTTTTTACGAATTATAAATTTCAAGAAAATTAAAAGATTATTTCAAGCTTTTCATTTTCGTTTTTGCCACTTTGCGTGTTAATCGCTTGAATACTTTCGAGAATGCAGCAGGAATACTAGAACTCTTTGTGAAATAGCCAAAACTTTTGCAAACCACGCATATTTGGTTTTACATTCGAATTTTTTCAATTAAAGCGAGAAAACCGCGAATTGATCGCATGCCAAGAACTGTTGTATTCCTATTCTAAATTTCGCTTTAATAGTGTAGTTTAACAGGTTGTACTAAATTGAATCGACAAATCAATTATAAAATAATACAAAATACATATCAATATACATATATTTCATTAACGTTTTAGCAAGTTAAAAAATAGTCTGTTGTTATTAATTCCGTAAATCGTAGCTGTTTTTATTTTTCTTTCTGTATCTTTTCCATTCGCTCCTATCTTTACAAATTACTTTCAAGTATTAAAATAAGTTTCAAGATAAATTAAAATTTCATTTTATGTTACAATATAATAATTTGTTCTAATAAAATAACAAATGCGTCATGAAGTTATTAATCCAGTCACAAATTAAATTTCGGTCTTCAGTGTTTAATGTCTGACAAATTAGACATAATGTAAATGTAATTTCGTGAATGATACAATACAAAGTATAATCTTGAAATATAAAATTATACGTACGAGTTCTACTGTTTTTAGATTTTCAATTTTAATTTCTTATTTTGAAAACTTATACATAGTCTGTTCGAAAATGGGTTTGATTATTACTAGTAAAAATAATGCAGTTGACAGAAGTAAAAATTACTGGCGTTGCGTTTCGTTTCTTCTACCAGTAAAAGCAGTAGACGATCCTAAATAGACCAAACCATCATAAATATTTTCAGATTTAAAATTATCGACATTTTAACGTTATCGCAAGCTTGTAGTAACATTGCAGAAATCTTTTGTAATTTCCATACAATATTACAATGTTTCAATGTAAGATTTATGCAATGTTTCTTCAATCTTTCAGGGTGGGTTATGAGTTATGATCCTAGTCTTTACTTTTTATGTTAATGATTTATATTATTAAAATATGGATTATTATAATAAAGTGATATGCATTATGAGCACGATTATACACTTTCTTTGGTACTTGTATATTCTATATTTGTCTCAAATAGTCGAACACGTCAGAAAGATAATTGTTAGATTTAAAAATATGTGTAATTTGTTTTTTATGTCTCAAAAGTTTAAAATAATGGAGACATTTATACAAACCAAAAGTATCTGTTTACATGATAAACGGAACAATAATTGCTTGATTTAAAATTACTTGAAGCAACAAATGTAGAATATACTATACAAGTACAAGAGTGTATAATCATGCTCATAATAGTATTACTTTATTGTAATAATCTATACTTTAATAATATTAATCATCATATTGTTTTAAAAAGCGAAGGTTAGAATCATATCAACCCATACAGTACTGAAAGATTGATTGAAAGGAATATATTGCATAAACATTACAGTAAAACGTTATTATAAGATTGCATGGAAGCTGTGAAAGATTTCTGTAATGTTACAAGCTTGTGATAACATTAAAATGTTCACAATTTTTAACCTGAAAATAATTTTTGACCATTTGAGATCATATTGATATATTGGTTTTACTGGTAGAAGAAATTAAATGCAAAACGCCAGTATTTTTACTTCTGCCAACTGCATTACTTTTACTGGCAATAACCAAATTTATTTTCGAACAGAGAGATAGGCTGTGTTCATAAATATACTGAAAATCTATAGTTTATGTAATGTAAACTATAGATTTTCAGTACTGGCAGTATATTTACGAACACAGCCAGAGAACTGCTCTATTTAAACAAATTGCTCATTTACTCACTCAGTTGTTACTGTTGCTGCTGCTGTTGCTGTTGCTACTGTATGTTTTTTCCTGTATGTTGATTCTGAAAATATAATAAAAATGAATTATTACATAAATATAAAGAATTTTGGTAATTATTTACAATTTTTTAAGATGCTCGTAGCATCATTATTAAATTAATGATCAATTTAATTTGTGATATTATAGTATTGTTCGTTTTGTCTGTTTTGAATCTACTCGGAGCAGATCCAAGCAGAGCTGGCTATCTTTAAGTTAAGATAGAGGAACTCTGGAAGTGAATTGTAGAACAGGAAGTGAACTAGGTGAATCTAATAGATCTAGAAGAGACAAAATGAACAATACTATAATCTCATGTCTCTTTTCACATATAAATATTGTACATTATATTTAGAAAATATTTAGAAAATACAATATACAATTTATATGTGAAAAAAGTCATGAGATTATAGTATTGTTCATTTCGTCTCTTCTGGGTCTACTAGGTTCACCTAGTTCACTTCCTGTTCTACGATTAACTTTCAAAGTTCTATCTTAAGTATAACTTCAAGCTCTATCTTAACTTAAAGATAGCCAGCTCTGCTTGGATCTGCTCCGAGTAAACCTAGAACAGACAAAACGAACAATACTATATCACAAATTTTACCAAACGTAAATATACAAATGCTTATCATTTTTATTGGACTGTGAAAATGTGATCGCAGGAAATATATAGAGATACGTTAATAAAATAATACATCCACCCCTTCGAATTGCTCCACAGATATCATCTTCGCTGAAATTCTGTTAACGCTTCTTGCTGCTCTCTTCGATTCGTGACGTACGATACGTAACGATAAATATTATCGGCCACATCGTACACGAACGTGTAATAAGACGCAAAACACGCGAGAATTGACGAGAGCTCAGCTTGTCACGATGCAATGTCTTAACGGAACTTAAAACGCGATTGTTTCTACACATCATGCACGACTCGTGTGTTATCATAATCGCGGAAAGTACGGCACGCCCGACAAACAACAACAAATGATGGAATAAGGAGAAACGAATGGCTGGCATGTCACATCAGCTGAGACAGCGACGAGAGTCGTCCGAATGCACACGTAGATATGATGCGTAGAAACGAAATACACTCACTCTCGATCTTGTTATATCTAACACGCACGACACTGTGTATTGGACTGTCCGTTATCACGTCTCGATACTATTCACGCACAATCAAAACTTGGAACGTACGAGAAACACGGAACCGACACGTCGTACGTCCAGCCACGTCCAGCTACCAGCAAAACATGGCGGCAGCAGTGTAATGGTAGACTGGCGACTATTGCCGAGCGGCGGCGGAGATGGTCGAGCGGC
>QKQZ01043222.1:1128-19155 GCA_003595255.1 Solenopsis fugax | reverse complement strand
GGGTAGGATAGGATGGAATCCGGCAGGCGGGCGTGGGCGCGATAAAAAAGATGGTAATGTATTCTAGAGAGTGCAATAGCGCTCACACACGTGCGGCGCATTAACTGGCGAGAGAACGCTCCGCCGCGCCGCGCCGTGGAGAAGCCAACGCGCGTGAGAGACAGGTAAGATTCGCACCCTCTCCCTCGAAAGGGAAACGACATTTTTAGAGAGTTGTGTTGCGCTCTCGTGTTGTGGTGCTTGCACGTCGGCCGGAAGCGGGACGAGGAAACACGAGACAACGGGGGCTCGACGTGCAAGTTACTTTGACATGTTCCCTACCGTCGTCGTCGTCGTCGTCGGTGAGTTTCGCCTTAAAGAACTGCGGGACGTCGGTATACCCCGCGGCGTAACAACAGCTCCCCGCTTCGCGCTCGCTCGCTCTCTCTCTCTCTCTCTCTCTCTCACTTTTCCCCCCTTCGTTCAGTCGGAACACTTTCCAAACACTTTCGGGACACTTCAAAACTGCCGTTCCTAACACGTGTACGATGCGACGAATGCGATTCGTCCGACGTTTCGTGATGGATCGGGCCGAACGATACGGGCGCAGAATCAAGATCGATAGGAGAATTTTGGACTTTTATCGAATAACGCGGCTCGATTGGCGCCCTGGCGATGTAAAAACCTGGGGGCAATGCGATGTAAGCCGCTACGCGATCACTCGAATGAATGGCATCGTCCTCGTTGTAGATGGAACGGGAAAACCGAGATTGAACACTCTATGCGGGTATTCCTAGTTGATGCATAATTTGATTTAATATGTAAAGCACACCAAACCGAAAGTTTATAATGCCTATAAATTTCTCGAGATATACGGAGTCAGTGCAATTAATTAGTGCCCTTATAAATTACTAGAAATTACTTTTGCCGAAAGAGCAAGTCGACGACGAGCCAGTGCGCCGTTGTTGGAAACGTATATCGCGCCACAACAGTTTTATCAATTAAATTATCTAGAATTACCACACACGTACTCGCGTGCGCGCGCGATGTGTGTTCATAAATTTCCTTACTTTTCTCTCTTTCCCATGCAGCACTACTGTGAAACTATCACGAGCGAATTCACGATGATAGAACGATCCGGGCGATCGTAAAACTCAATTTGTATAATGGACCGCATCTTTAGTAATGCCCCTATCATGGGCACGCTCGCATTATTACGCGAACGGATAACGCAGGTACTTGACGGAAAATATCGTGATACGCTATCGATTTCGCTGCATTTAGGGCTTTTTATCTTAATTACGCCGCAGACCCAATTCGCGGGTATATTATTAGCTCGTTAATATATTTTATAGGCGGCCACTAACAAGCCTTTGTCATTGTAAACGTAAATTTTGCAGATTAAGCTTAATTAAAATCTCGCCGTGGGATCGTCACAATTATTTTCATAATCATTTCGCCGTTGCTTTAATTACCGTATCGCGAACGTGCGCATTCGCATGGCGCGCGCAATACGCCGGAATGTAATTTTGTTCGCTCGGCCGTCATCGAGAAATTTGCATTTTGCAGGCAACAATTATGCGCGTTTACGAAACATGAGCTATCGATTTCATCTTTATTAGTTCCGGATTTTTTTTGAAATTTTGCAACTTAAGACATTTTCATAGTCACGTAAATCACGTTCTGCAAATTAATCCGAGTACAGCGCGATCTAAAAAAGATGGCGCGACATATCTACTCTTAAAAAATACTTATACTAAAAGATTTAAAAAACTTAAATAAAACAAACAAAGAGATTAATCTTACAATATCTTTAAGACAAATATTTAGTTACTGTCGACAATTTATAATTTATGAACAACTTTTACAACATAATATTCGTCACTTCCAGTAAAGTTTTCATTCCAAGTGTTTTAAAGAGGTGCGATTGAAAAATCAAAATGCTTCAATCTGTTTAAAAATTATAGAAATTATTTAAAATTATAAAACTAATATTATATTAAAATTTCAAACCGATTGCCTATGTAATTTCTAAGAAAATAAAAGTTTAAGTCAGAGTTTTTATACGTGACATCTTATGACAGATAAATCGAGCGATATGTCATGTTACGTTACTTTTTAAAATGCCTTGATATATACATAAAAATTATGTGAACAATTAAAACAAAGCTTTTTTGTTCTTTACAAATATTCAACTCTATTCTCCATATAATTTTTTCGTATACAAGTAAAAAAATGGAAAAGTACTCGTATGATTATAAATCTCTAAAGAGATGTAATAAAATTTGACAACGCTTTGAAAAAATAATTTAAAAAATGTTACAAACATTAATTAAAAACAAAGCTGTTGTAAGGTTTCAGGTGTAAATAAGTATTGAAACTCACAAGTTAATTGTCTAATTATACAATGACTTCCGATATTTTTAATAGCAAAATTAAGAATATGCACAGAATATAAATAGAATGTAAAATTTAAATTATTAATGATTATGAAAAACATTTTATCAATTTAATTTTATGCATTTAAAACCAGCAGTAATCCAAATACATGTTAAAATTTCAACAATTATTATACTCTCAATAATATAAGTCACTTTTTGCTGTATCGATTATACCTCTTTAAAAATTTTATCCATTACTATGCATTCACACATTATAATATCATTATTAAGAATATTAAAATTATTATCATCTCTCAAGAATCATATACGTATGAAAGTCTGCACAAAAACAACTGACATTTTTTTATATTTATTGAAAATTTTAATAAAACACGACCCGATAAGTGATTGTAAGTGACCGTTTACTTTTCATTGTATTGCTTTGCAACAAAAAACGAGCGTAATATCTATTGTTATTGAAAATTTTCATCGTAAACAGTTAATATGCGTCAAGGAACCTAATGGTTATGCACAAAAATGAGAAAAGTTTTTCAGAAGAACGATATATTGCGTGCCAGAGAGATATGCGCTGTTGTGATATTCCTCGTCTCATATAAAAACGCAAGTTCAACGACTTCGCATATCGAACGAGAAATTTAGACGAATTCCTCGGACGTCCTGCATAGCTGCCGCGTCGCAGAAACGTCACATAGCTGGTGGGCTGGCGGCGAAAGAGATACGAATCGGTAAACGCTACATCGCCGTCGACAGCAAGCCGGATTGCGAGATGCCATACCGGGTGTCGGATTAATGGCCTCCCGACGGGGTGTAACGATCGTTCCGCACCCCGTGAAATATCTCAAGGGACGCGGGACGCTCGTTGCTCGTTTTGATTCGCCGATACACCCCTCGAGATCGCGCCAATGCAGGTCCGCGAGCGTGTACGTACAAATCTACATTGGCGAGGAAGATTTAAGGCGTCGCATTGTGCGTAACTAGGGATCAGAGGAAGGGGGCTGGAACTACACAACCCACCCCCCGAAATCCCGACCATGAAAACGCCTATTCTGGGGCTCGCTTCGTCCCGATTACATTCCGACCCGATTCGCATATATATGTATATATATATATATATGTACGTCGATCCTTCGGAATGGGGGTGTCCGTGAGATGCGGCTTTTGAGGCTCTCGAATATCTGATCGACTTGTCGCAGTAGCTTGTCAAATGGTCGTGGTATCTCTGGAATATCTGACGAGGGCGGTTGGTTGCAGAAGTTGGTATTAAAGCTATTAGAGATATCGAGAATGGGGCACGTGCACCCGAAAATATACCAGGTATCAAGATGAGGTCGTAACTGCGATAATTATTTAGCAGCTAACAGGAAATCTACAGATATTTGTTATATATCTATAGTTTATCTATATACACGTAATATTTTAGATTCACGTTATTATGCATAATGCCTCGTGTTTCGCTTCAATGATTAAGAATTGTCACCTCCTACGCCTAGGTAAGATAAAGGTAAAGGTTGTGGAAGAAATAGCTCGTGTCCTTGAATTGTTAGCTTCAAGCCACCGGATATTCCTAGGATAGCTGCTAGCGACTATCCACGATAGGAAATTTACTTATCGGGCACGCCAAGAATCTCCGAGATTATCAGAAATTTTCAAATATCCCGGAACATTCCGAAACTCGCGGCAAATCTTGCAATCGATTGGCGGGAAGTCGCCGTGGGCGGTCTTCAAAATCAATTCATAATACCATCGAGGTACTTGGGCGTTCTGTGGCTGTGACCTCATTATAGCCGGGGAAGATTCAGTTACCAATATCCGACTATAACTTCAGTCTGCTCGAGACGAGATCTTATATTTGCAGCCGATTACACAACCGAGCATTCCACACAGTCTGGACTGTGCCGATATATTTCGCGTTGCGTAAGGCTACATTGAGTATCTGAGTGCCATAATAAGACCAGAACAGGAGAGAAACAGACACGAGAGCTTCATCAAGATAACGTCTACAGGAATGGATTATGCAACTGAACGTTAAGTCTGAAAAATGATTTATGACTTGGGCGATTTACCGCGCAAAAACTATTTCATACGTGTTGCGCGTTTACGCCGATTTTCGCATGATATGACTGATTGATTACAAAGTTCATAAATCGAGGACGCAATTAGTAATAATAATTTATCCGCTTATGCATCTTCATGTTTAATGGTGATTAATCCTCTGTTAATCTAGTTGCAAACGTTACTTGAAACTAAAATTCCATGTCTCCTCGTATCAGTGAATAATTTATGCGAATAATTTAATACGTAATTTATGTAAATGTGCACGAGACAAAAAAGCAAAATAATGACAATATAATCGCGTTGCATAATTAATTGAATTAGAAGCGAACAAATCAATGTACCTTCAGAATTATATCCGTGTAGCCGGAGGAAATAACTAGATTTAGGAAAAAAAAAGTAATTAATGAAACGATTAATGAGATTAAACGCTTTCATCTTCTCCGCAAAAGCCATGTTCTCGAGACAGAATTACGACACTCGCTCGACAGAGTTGGCTACGCTTTCCAAACTACTCTTTTTAACTGCTCTCTTTTTACGGATGTCCCATTGTCTCCGAGCATTGGTATTTCTGGAGACGCGCCAGCCGCATTTTGTAACGTGTAAGATCCTTACCGTTACTAATCACGTATTCTCTACCGCAAATTTATTTTTCGCGAACCATCTCGACCTCTTTTACTTATACCGCCGCAGGACATTCTCCCACAGATTTTGCCGCGCAGAATTCCGTGGCACGGTGACTAGACGTGGCCCCGGAGTCCACGAGGAGGAACTCGCCATTGAGACGCCGACGTTTTCCAGCTACGGTAAACAGAGTGCCGGCCGGTGCCGCGCTCTGCGTTAACCGCCATCCGGGAGCGCGTTTATTCGCCGACCTTCTTGCACGCCACATCGACGACGATGAAACGAAACACACACTGGGGCGGTCTGCAGGCGGTCTTTCCAGCGCGAAAGCTCCGCCTGCGAGAGGCCAGCCGGCCTGCATGCACGAGAAACGTCAACTTCTTCGTGGCACCTACTTACCTCTCCTTCCCGTCTTCCCGTCCGTCCATCCGTCCGTACGTCCATGCCGCCCGTTCCGAGCTGGCCTTCTCTCGGACACGCGGCGGCGCGCCCTTCGTTCGTATGCTAATGCCCGCGGCGTTTCGTGACGCGATACAGTTTTCGTCGTTAACCCCGACTGACCTCTTCTTCCTCCAGAGAGCGGGCCTCCGAGTGAAAGTGCGCGCGGACCTTTTCGTCGTCGACAGACCACAGTTTCGTCGCGCCGCATAAAAATGTACCGGCGTCGAACGATTCTGTTGCCCGAAACGGCGAAATCTCTATGTAGTCTATATGTACGATGTCATCTCTACTTACTTGAATATATAGAGATACAATTTCCATGCCCGTGGGATTCGATTATTGGTCTTACCGGATATTCATTTGCCACTCCTTCCGAGTTTCCGTCGTAACATGTCGCAAAAGATTTGTCACGAACGTTCTTTACGCGCTATCTTCTTCTTCTGCTCTCTTCCAAGGAGGATTGGAAACTGCGGTTGACTTGCGAAAGGGTTTCGGAAAAATGTCTCTAAAAACATTCCGAGACGAGAAAAGAGGAGATTCGAGCGAGCTGTCTTTTTGCCGTCTATCTACCAACCACTGAATGAATAAAGTAAAATATTTTCATGAAGAAAATTCTTTGCTCGCTAATCCCTTAAATGTTAAGTAGATTTGCGTACATCAAAATTTGTTTTTACTACAAAAGTTAAGTCTTTAAGGCCCGTTTGCACCAATGTGTAGATTAACTTTAAACTTGGTTCGACTTGCTTTCTACCTTTTCTAGTCCTAAGAATTAGAAAAAGACAGAGAGCAAGTTAAACCGAGTTTGAAGTTAATCTACATTGCAATCGGACCTAAGGCACTTTCCAACTTCATTTTGTGATAATATTTATTCTACATTGTTTAGACAAGGGAGCGTTTCTCTCCGTCCTTTCGATACTGATCTTATTTTCTCGAATTATATCGCATTTTTAATCGGCGAGCCGTAACGAATGATGATTTATTTAACAATTCATCTCGTCGCTGAACGTTCTTTTAAAGACAGACCTTCTTCGGAATAGCACTTTTCGGTCATTTAACAGCGATGTTTCATCCTCGTGAAATGGACTCGGGCGCGTGATACCGTGTAGCAGAAAAAAAATGCTTATTCAAATAAGAGAACAGCCCATTCAGAGACCTGGCCGCTCCTCCTTCCATGCGCTTGCATGGAACTAGCGCGAGCATAAATTTCAACAGATAGTACGCTGCCGGAGCGAGAGAAGAAAGGTCTCTCCCTCACGGATTCCCTACGAGCGGCTGCACGGTTATTTAGATCTTTCATTCTCTCGCGGACAACTCAAAGACTTCGTCGTCTATCGCCTAAATTATTTCCCTGGCATTTCCATGAAGAGAAGGAGGGAGAGAGAGAGAGAGAGAGAAAGAGAAAGAGAAAGAGAAAACAAAAAGATAACTATGAGCTTTCCTTGGCGTTAGTACGTGCATACTCTCTCTAGCGGCTTTTCTATTTTAACGTTATTTCGCTTAGCGCGTTAAGTAAATGGATGTTGTTACTTTACCTAGGGGCGCCTGTAATCTTGCAAATTGTGTTTTACAGAAAAGAAAAAAATCGATATCCTGTGTGCCGCCCTACGACCACGGGTGGCTAAAGAGATTCAGATAACCCGGAGAGGCCGCGCGCTTCGTACCTGGATCACGCTAAATGAAAATACGCACGTAATAGGAGCATGAGCGATACGCTTAACCGTCATCGGGGGGTGTGCCCGGGTATACACTTAGTCACACTGATAAAGTATTCCAATTGCGACGCGAGCTCGGTTTAGTCCTCGGCAGGACTGACGGGGCAATGATATCACGCTGACAAGCCGTAAATACATAATGAAGTGTGGAAACCCCGTATGTTTAAATCCATGAATGCCTCCATCCGTCATCGTGAGTACGCGCGCGGTACGACTTCGAATTTATAATCCCGTACGCTCATCTAGTATACCCGCGTGATTCATCATCTTATACACTCTTACCGCGACAGATGAGTAGCCGTCGCTCAGAATAAGTTCGAGGAAAAGTTAGACGTTAAGAGACATGCAATTAATATACGCGTGTGCGCGCGGCAATATTAATCTTTTAATTAACGATTTCCGCTTCGGCTACGAATGCATGCACCAGATTTTTTTTTATCGGGATAAAAGTTACCGTGAGGTATAATGGATTTCAATCTAATATTGAAATCTAATCTCTATTGAGATCCATGGAACTAGTTTTCGACGAGAAAAATATACTATTTACAGAATCGTTGTTACATTAGTCTGAATGTATCGGAATTATTACAACCTTTTAGAAATGATTATTAATTTTATAACTCATCGCTATAAACGTTAAGAAAAATCCAGATATTAAATTTATCTGAAGGTTTCAGAATGATTACATGTTATAATTTATTGAGACCAGAAATTCGAATATTTCTACAAATAAAGAACTAAAAAATATTTAAAGAGATATTAAAAAATTTACAAATTTAAGAGTTTTATAAAATTTTTCAGGTTACCGTATTAGAAAAAGTTCTATAAAAATATAATAGATTCATATAAAATCAGTAGCAAAGTTATTGAAAAAAATATGTATGCTTTGATACAGTCCCTTAAATTATTTCAATCTTTTTCACGTTTCGTAATATATCTAATCTATAAAATATAGGTAGAGCACTAGTAGAACTTTATCTAAAAGTCTGTTTCAGTTCTCTAGATAAAATGTAGATGGCGTTAAAGGCCTCACCCACTACCCCACAGAGGGGTAACTACCCTCTGCGCATAACGCAGCTGTATTTTTTTTCAAATACTGAAAAAAGCCGCACATAAAGATATTATTTTTAAATCAACTTCAGGCAAATTTTAATGGAAATGTAACAATGATCAAATGTTAATTCTCTCTAGCGGAACTGGTTGAAATCCGTTCTATTCATCTGTCGAATCCATTAATTAATAATTTATCAAACAAGCTTGATTTATCGGGTCTAGTAGCCGAGGTTATCGGTTATCCTGCACATGCGGGCAATCTAATCACAACTGACATCAAATGCGTAGCAAATGCGCTTATGCAGGCAAGTTGGCATGTCCAAACTTGGAAAATATACGTGTCGAGCGTATCTGTTTCGAAACTTTTCGCGGGAAACCCACTCACGTTCGCCACGAAGATGCAACAAATCCTTTTCGGCATGCAACGTTACGGCTGCTTCGAATTCTTTTGGGAGTAGCCAAAAACAGTCGGTTGAAAGTTAAAACCACGAAATGGTGAAACAACAAATCATCGCAGGAAAAACGAGTACCTATAAAAGTTCGCCGACAAGCGCCGTGGGACATCCCATAGCCCTATTAGACGACGTCGTGGACGTTAGACGAGGCGCCCGAGGGCGAAAGATCCTCGCACGAAGAAATGAGGGAGAGAATGCTCGTTTAGCTCGTTCGAAGAGAAGCCGTTTGATAAATGCGTGCCGGTGCGTCTAGGAACCAGTTTAGTGTTTACCTAGTAAGAAGAGAGAAGAGGAGAGAAAAAGAGAAGGAGAATGCGCGAGGAGGGGGAAAGACAGAGAAAAAGAGGGAGAGAAAAAAAGAGGGAGAGAAAGAAAGAGAGAGAGAAGAGAGTAATGTTGTCAGTCAGCTGGTTTGTTGCATCGAGGCAGGCAGGCAGGTAGGCAGGCAGGCAAGCAAGCGGGCAAGAAGGCAGAGGCAAGCAGCCGCCTGTGGCATTCAACGTTCGGCGAGGAGCGTTCTCGCGAGCACCATGTCTCTGTGTCGGTGCCGGTGTAGCACGTTGAAGGAAAATAGAAGGGGTACATTCTACGAGTGGTGGGGGCAATGGCCGATGGTGGGAACGGTGAATCGAGAGAAGGGGAAGGCAACCGCACGCTGCTAGTTACGTATACCGTGATCGTCGATAGAACGTGAACTCCGTCTCGGAGTCAGTTGCACTCCGACCGCCGCGGTGGAATGTCGTCGTATCCCGGGTCGCAGTCGTCGTCACCCGGGTCGCACGCAATCACGTCGTCATCATTACGGCAGTAGGATATCCGTCGCGTCCGTTGTGTTGGTGGTCGCTCACGTCTCCGCGTCT
Organism: Solenopsis fugax; assembly: GCA_003595255.1. Lineage (NCBI taxonomy): Eukaryota > Metazoa > Arthropoda > Insecta > Hymenoptera > Formicidae > Solenopsis > Solenopsis fugax. Next base: position 9,577 of record QKQZ01043222.1, on the reverse strand, counting down.
CACTCGTTGGGGATGAGCGATCGGTGCTCGGCCGATTCGCGCGAGCGGACGACGAGGTCGAGGGTCGTCGCGTCGGTATCAGTGTGAGTCGTGTTCGCCGACGGCGGGGGAATCGGTAGAGTCGGCTGAATACGGAGTCAACGTGTTTTGCCAGTTTCTTCTGCCAGTGGCGTGGCGTGGCGTGGCGTGAAACGGAGTGTGTACAGTTAAAACAGAGTGTCGTAGTCATGAGTGCGTGACGGTGCGACCGATCTCTCTCGAGCACCCGCGCGAGTATTTTCCGGCTACAGGTGTGCGACTACAGGAACGTCGTCCACGATGGAAGAGTGTCGTCGCGTAGCGTCGCGGTCGGCGATTCTGTCGACGATCATCGTCCTGTGCCTAACGCTGGATCATTGTACAACCGTGCACGGGCGCAGCATCACGAGTCTCTCGCAGGCGCCGAACGGCTGCGAGTGGAGAAAGGAAGACGACGACGCGGAAAAGGTTCTGGCATGCCAGGTCAGAACGATCGCAAACGTGCCCGATCTAATTGGAAATCTTTCAACGATACAAGTGGACTCCGTAACGTCACTGGGATTGGAATGCAGTGACGTATTATTTTTCGAGAGTCAGCAAGATGATCCGCAGGGCTTCCTGTCGCCGTTGCCGCGTCTCACGAAGCTGCGCGTCGATTATTGTAAAATTCGAAAACTGCCAGGCGGTGCGTTCATTCCGGTACACAATCTTCGCAGTCTGTCCCTGCGAACGCACAATCATTGGTTACACATGGAGCTCCAAGTAGATCCCGATACACTTCGCGGTCTGACGAATCTGCAGCATCTCGATCTCGCCGACAACAATATCTGGACGCTGCCGCAGGAACTGTTCTGCCCCGTGCAAAATCTCGTGAGTTTGAATCTGACGCGCAACAAGTTACAGGACATCATGTCCTTGGGTTTCGCCAATTGGGACGAATCCTGCACGCCGAATCTCGAAATTCTCGACATCAGTAATAACGACCTCAGTGCCTTGCCCGACGGCGCGCTCAGCAGCTTACGTAGCTTGAGCGTGCTGAAGGTACAGGATAACTCGATCGGTTCCGTGGGTGACCACGCTCTGACCGGCCTCACCTCTCTACGAATTCTCAATATGTCTAGCAATAGACTCGTCGCACTGCCACCAGAACTGTTTTCTAAAACGAGAGAACTGAGAGAGCTGATACTTAGCAACAATTCTCTCACGGTATTAGCGCCCGGCTTGCTGGACAGTCTCGAGGAGCTTCAGGAGTTAGATCTCAGCAATAACGGATTGACGAGCCCTTGGGTGAAACGGGACACCTTCTCGCAACTAACCCGTCTTGTCATACTCGATCTATCGTTCAACGCTTTGACGAAAATCGACGCGTCCGTCTTCAAAGGTCTAAGCAGTCTGCAGATTCTGAAGCTTGAGCATAACAATATCGATACGCTCGTCGACGGCTGCTTTGCCTCGCTCATCAACTTGCATTCCTTAACGCTTTCGCACAATAGAATCGCCAGATTCGAGCCGGTGCACACGATCGGTCTCAGCGCACTCGGCCAGCTCTTCCTGGACAGCAACAAACTGCGCGTCCTACATAGGCATGTGTTCACCAATCTCACAAACCTACAGGATCTCTCTTTGAGCGGAAATTCTCTGACGGAAGTTCCTTACGCGGTTCGCGTGTTGCACTCGCTCAAAACTCTCGATCTGGGTAACAATCAAATGTCTAGAATCGATAATGACTCGTTTGCCGGTTTAAACGAAGTCTACGGATTGCGTTTAGTCGATAACAAGCTGGAGAACGTGTCGCGCGATGCATTCGCTACTTTGCCAGCGTTGCAAGTGCTCAATTTAGCGAATAATTTCATTCGTCATGTGGAACAGAGCGCTTTCTCGAATAATCCGGTATTACGAGTTATAAGACTGGACGGAAATCAATTGACGGAGATACGTGGTGCTTTTACTAGTCTCTCGACTCTCGTTTGGCTAAACGTGTCCGATAACAAGCTGCTGTGGTTCGACTACAGCCACCTACCGTCAAGTATAGAGTGGCTGGACATACACGCCAATCAAATAAGCGAGCTGGGGAATTACTACATGGTGCGTAACAGCCTGCGAATAAAGATGCTGGATGCCAGCTACAACTTCATCACCGAGATCAGGGATATTAATGTGCCGGATAGTGTAGAGATGCTGTTCCTGAACAACAACAAAATACGCAGCGTGGTAGCTGGCACATTTTCGCAGAAGCCGAATTTGGAGAAGGTGGTGCTTTATGGCAACGAGATCAGGAAGCTGGAGATCGCCGCCCTCGATCTGCATCCGATGCCAAAGAACAAGGAACTTCCTTCATTTTACATCGGAGACAATCCCATTCTCTGCGACTGTAGCATGGAGTGGCTGCCGCGAATCAACGATGAGAAGCACGACCGGCGCGGTCAGTATCCGCGTGTCATGGACCTCGACGCCGTCACGTGCGACATGGTGCACGCTCGCGCCACGCCGCGGCGTCCTCTGCTGTCCTTGAAGTCGAAGGACTTTCTCTGCCGATACGATACGCACTGTTTCGCCCTCTGTCACTGCTGCGACTTCGACGCGTGCGACTGCGAGATGACCTGCCCCGACAATTGTTCGTGCTATCACGATCACAGCTGGTCCAGCAACGTTGTCGACTGTTCCAACGCTGGATACAAGCACGTGCCGGAGCGAATACCCATGGACGCGACGGAGATCTATTTGGACGGTAACGAGCTAGGTGATCTCAGCAGCCACGTTTTCATCGGTAAACGTCGCTTAGAGGTGCTGTTTTTAAACAACAGCGGTATCGTCGCGATACACAATCGCACGTTCAACGGTGTCGGTGCCTTGCGCGTTCTTCATCTCGAGGACAACGCGCTGCGGGAGCTGCGGGGCTTCGAATTCGATCAGTTGGAGCGCATGTCGGAGCTGTATCTCGATCATAACGCGATCGCCACCGTGGGCAATACGACTTTCAAGAAGATGCGAAATCTCGAAGTGCTACGACTGGACAGCAATCGTATCGTCGACTTCCGACCGTGGGAAGCTTTGCCGAGCGTCGGTGACGGCACCAAGGTCGCGCTGGAGGGCAACGCGTGGAGCTGCGAGTGCGCGAACGCTGCCAAATTGCGCGCCTGGCTCGCGGAGCATCGCGGTGATCCGGAGAAGATGTACTGCCGCGATGGCATCGAGACCCTCGCCCAGGCAATGGAGCGATGCGGCGATCCGTCCACGGAAGCGGAAAGACGCGGTATCCAGGAGATCCCGCTGCTAGGCAGTAACTTTGTGCCCCTGCTCGCCGGCGCTTTGGTGGCCGTGATCGCCATCTGCCTCTTCGTCGCCCTCGCCTTCGTCTTCCGTCAGGACGTGCGACTCTGGGCCCACGCGCGTTATGGTCTGCGACTCGGCAAGATGGCGGCGCCGCCCGACGAGGAGAGAGATAGACTGTACGACGGTTATATTATCTACAGTGAACGCGACGAGGACTTTGTCTCCAGATTCCTCGCGGCTGAATTGGAGCAAGCCGGCTTGGCACTCTGTTTACATTGGCGTGACTTGCCGCCGGCCAGACCGCAGGAGGCGTTACCACCGGCCGCGGCCTCCGCAAGACGCATCGTGATAATCTTCTCGCCGGTGTTCCTCGCGAACGAGTGGCAGCACGCGGAGTTCCGCGCCGCTTTGAGAACGGCGCTGGAGAACATCAGACCGACTTCGCGGAAGCGCCGAGTGGTAGTACTGCTCGCTACCGAGACACCCACCCGAGATCCGGAGTTGCAACTGTTGCTGCAGACGTGCACAGTGGTGATCTGGGGCGAGAAGAGGTTTTGGGAGAAACTGAGGTTCGCCATGCCGGACTCGGTCGACAAACGGCGCGACAGCAAGAAGGTCAACGACCGTAATCGCACGCCGACGCGATACACCGCGGCGCCGTCCGCCGCCGTGGATGTGTGGACCAAGCCTAATGGCGTTTTGGTCGCACCGGTGCACCACGCACCCACGCCGACACCCACGCAGTCTACCTACGTCAGTTCGGCGTCCAGTCGTACGGAGGACGAGGACAGCGGCGCGGAGCATCAGCATCAGCATCAGCATCAACATCATCAACATCACCAGCTTCATCCGCATCAGCACGGCTACAGTGCGCTGCATGCCGGTAACGGCCGTCCGGCCAGTCTGTCCTCACGGGGCAGCCATCTCTACAGCACCATACCGGAACCGCCGGTGGTGCCGACCGCGCCACCCGGGGAGGCCCTCGCTCCCGCGCATCCAGGCAATCCGCGTACTTACTTCGTCTAGCGCAGAAGGGCGGCGATCGTGCTCCGATCCGGCAGGAGATAGACCGACGCACATACACACAGGCATATACACTTCCCACCTTTTTCTTCCGGTCTTCGTCTCGCCGCTTCCGGTACCCCCGCTGGGGGGCACGGTCGTCCGGCCGTATCGCGACGTTTCTCGTTGGGAGAGAGATCGAGATGTAAAAAATTCCTTCGCTTCAGGATAGCTGTGGCTACACACTTGTACAGTATTCCCAGTACTCGCGACGTATCGACCGTACGTCACCCCGACTGAGATGCTTTAACTCTTCCACTTTGCGGGGTCGATCGCCCCGAATGAACCACTCGGTCGCGAACAGATGATCCGTTCGCAACACGCGCGCATAATATTATATACGTACGAAATCGATTCGATGCCTTGTGCTTCTTACCACAATGTACGATGATAGATTTAACGGCTTGACTTTTCTTTCTCGAACTTAGGATACGCGAGACGCGCGCGAGCGAGATCGTCACTCTTCGTTTCTTTCTCGCGGTATCTCTTTTTCACGTCGTTACGCAATGTTCTTCCAAATCACGACCAAATACTTACCGTTTCGAAACTCACGGAACGCGCGCCGAGTTCCAAGGACCGCTTTCCCCTCGTACAGATCTTGTAAATAATGACGCGGTATCGGTGAGAATCTAGATTTTTTGCGCTTTGAGTTAGCGAGCGAGACGTCGCGTGAAATGTAATTAAGGATCGACATTAATTTACCTGTGTACATACGTATATCCGCGCTCTCTAATTTCTTGCGAATCTCCTTCGCGCGTCTCTATGTCGACTAATTTATTCGCCACGCGAAATCATGATAAATCATCGTGACCCGAAACTGGTTCGCGATCAAAAGCAACTGTGCGAATTTTACCGATTGTTTCATTGATGGGTAGGTCTCCAATTTAAATGTTTTGTCATCTGAGCCCTTTCACGTATGAATCCTTTGATTTAGAGTCGTCCCGTTTCGATTTGCATTAATTGTCATAACTGTCAGTAAATTCGCCAATATTTGTGGTTTAGATACGATGAACGCGGTGATTAATGATAATAATGGAATAGTTAAATGTAGTACAGGGACTGATGTTATGACGCACAACGCGATCACTTTGTTAATATTAATTAAATCGTGTCGGTAATTTTTGTTTCTAACATCATTCACGTCAAACCGCACACGCGGAAACAATCGTAATAATATTTGTAACGGTATTAAAGGTGCAAGGTGAAAATGTATTCTCTTGAAAGGTACAAGAGAGAATGTAAAGTGTTCTTTATAAATATTTATTTTAAATACGCTTGGACAAATGCATTTATTTTATATCGTACACGGTGATACTTTATTTTATTAGTAATATAACCGCATTATGCATCTGACAACTTAATTGCGAATATTTATATATATATATACATATATGTATTATACATATATATTTTTTTCGATGCTCGAATAACGTTGCACGAGGGAAATAAAGTGATATGTACATATACGTATGTACAAATACTGTACGATCGCTTTTTTTTTGTTCATCCATTTGAATTTGGAATAGGCATCGAAATGACGACGAAATCATTTTCACGTAGTAGATTTTGAACTATTAATTATAAAAACACGTGTGAAATTTTTTCAAGTATTCGTAACGATTTTCGATGAGGCGGCTAAACTGTAGATATATTACGAATATATTTTCCTTTCGACTCGAGAAATCTTAAGATAAAGTTCCTCGCGCATCTGACACTTCTTTGGGACCCGAGGCGCATCCCTCTTTGCCATTCCTGTCGTTTGTTCATCAATCACTCGCGATGAAGTGGATAACGAATCATCAAGTGTTAAATGACAGAAAGAAAAGACAGACGTCTCGCGAGAGCTTGTTCCTAAAGATTCACGACTGTCTTGGTGAAGTAACGGTCGCATAACGCTTATTAGTCCGTAAGTGAACTCTCTGTAAATATTGTATCTAATTTTGTAAATACAATCATGCACATTTCCGAGCACACCGAAGACCAGCGCGCAGCTGGAAACGTTACTGGTCGTGGATTCGTCTTAACTATAATTGCGCGTTTAGGACTGTATAATTCTAATTGTATTGTATTATTGTAAATACGCTCATCGAATCACGCATTATATATTCACAGTCTGTTAAATACGTATTAAATTAATTGCCACTTTCCATTTCAGCAAAGAATCATGAAAATAAACACGTTTGTTTTATAAAAAAAAAAAAAAAGAAAAATCGCGTTTAATCAATCCTACAAAATTCCCGTTCCAATTGTAAGATTGCAAAAGTAGTATGATGTCAAATAATAACGATATAACAATTATTTTATGATATGCATCCAATATTAATAGAGATTTTTTTTTCAATCTTCTGCACGTGATTAATATTGCCATAGATAAGGGACGAGGATTCTGATATATTGACATAAAGGAATGCGTATCGCGCATTTATGTAATTGTTCGCTAATTGTTATCTTCAATAAATGCATTTTTCCACAATCGATGGCGCATCGATGGTAGTCGAATCAACATCGTGCATGCATGCATTACGTAGATTTGACATTCAATTATAATATGCCGATAATGTTAGGCGAGCGGCAACAATATAAGTTCCATATTCTCGGATATATCCTACCTTAGCCCGATGGATTTGTGTTCTGTGCCGCTTATACCACGACTAACGACATCGCCCGACTTTGGTTTATTTCCTAAAAAACAAGGAGTAATTCTCCCTTGTCGCAAGCGATTTCACCGTGCCCCGATAAAATACGTGCCGCTGCACTTTTTGATTATTTCTCAGATTTGCGATTGCGGTCGAGTTGAGTAACGGCGACAGTAATTCGAGAGGAAGACAAAAAAAGGAAGAGAAAGAAAAGATAAGTACGGCGCGAAATAATTTATCGCGTAATTCCTATCGCGCAGAAAACGGGAACGCCGCCGCCGGTGCGGCGGCGGCGACGACGACGATGGTGTACACGGGAATAAAACGTTAAGGGTCGGCAGCACATACGTCATGCAATTTGGATTATGACGCCCGAGGCAGATAAAATGAAAGGAAGAAGCAAATAATTTCTGCGAGTCTTACAAGATATATAAGCAGGTGCAAATTCCATTATGAATTCAATAACTAGATATATGCGGAATAAATATAATAGCCATCGATACTAATTTAATAACGTATCAAATTTATTTGCATTATGTAGTTTCACCGAGAAAATTGATATATGTTAACTTGAGAATTTTTATTTTATTTTTATAGCCTCTTTTAAAATACCAGAAAAAGTTTTTTTAGTTTTAGAAGGAATTTTTCTAAAGAATAGTAAGATATTAATTTGTCTAAGGATTTATAAGTAAGATGAAATTCGTTTCTTATACACTGAGAAAAAAAAGTTGATAACTTGATTAAATTTTTCAACTCGATTAAAGTTTTCCAGTTCAAGTATTTATGTATTTGACTTAAATGCATAAAATATTTGAACTTTAGTTGAAGCATTTATATATTTATCTATATAAATACTTGAACTGAAGAAATTCAATCAAGTTGAAAAATTTAGTCAAATTAACAACTTTTTTTCTCAGAGAAGAATTTACTGATTTTTCACAAACATGAAAGAAAACACAATTTTAAAATATTGAACGTTAAAATACGTATTGTTTTTCGTCGATCATGGCGGTTAAATGTAAAAAATAAACTTATAAAAATTATAAATATTGGTCCTTAAAACACATGTATGTTGTCTGAAACGATTGCGTTAGCTTTTCAATACACTTTTTATTACCGTCTCATTTACATTTAAATAGCAGGATGTTTAAAGTTTTGAGCAAGCAAAACTTACACTTACTATTAGTTATATTAAATTATGATATTATTGTTGCAAACACCAAATGAAACATGATCTACATAGAACGTTATTGCCTAGAAGTTCATTAGAGAGAATTATTCCAATATATTAATATATAATAATATTAATAATATTATTATATATTATTATATATTATAATATAATAATATACATATAATACAATAATAGTAACATATAATAATATATGTATATTAATCCTCCGCATACTGCGAGTCTTTCATAGGATAGTCAATTTTTCAATTTTAAATTATTCGTTAGA
>QKQZ01043198.1:0-18718 GCA_003595255.1 Solenopsis fugax | reverse complement strand
CGTAGAAGGCCTTTCTTATTTCAAATTGTATGTACTACATTAATCGGTCGAATATCTCCAAAATTAAAAAAAATTTTTTTTTAAATTATTTTTTATACTTTCCCCACCACTTCATATTTGTTTTTAAACATTTTCAAATATTTTAATAACAGAATTAAAGCTTATTTTTATACGAATCCAACCATATAATAAAGTGTCTTTTCGATGTACAATACTTGAAAAATAATAACGAACTCCTTATATATGCACACTATACGTACCTGTTCATGCGCTCGATTTTTCCGCGCTGGAACGGATTCGTCTCACTAATATGTCTCGCTAATCGCGTATTACGTGAAAGAGCGTTGAAGGCAAATCAGTATAGTACAATAAATATTAAAATAAGAGTTTTTTTTTAATGATAATAATAGAAATTGAAATAATAAAATAATGAGTTTTTTGAAATCGACTGTTAAAATTAGTCAAATATTTTTGGCGATGTCAAAGCATGTACATAATACTTTGGACAATTGAAAACGAGTTATGAATAGAGAATTTATTATTTTTGCAAAATATTGTTTATTTAATTTTGACTGTAGAATAGCTGATTGTAATGGTCAATGTATTTTATTGACGAATGTTAGGNTGTAATGGTCAATGTATTTTATTGACGAATGTTAGGCAACCCGAAAATTCAGTAAATTAAAAATATTGTGTGCAAGTAGAATAGTTCACAAAATTATTTTTTGCTCGTAACAAATTACAGCTTTAGGGGATGAAATTACTCCTTGAAGAAAATGAATATTTTCTTTTCGGCGAAATAACTACCGAGAATGGTAACACGTTTAAAAAAAGAGTTTAAACGGAAGTTACATCTCGTTTTTTTTGCTCTACGTATAGATAAGAATCAAAATATTTATGTTGTTCAAGTCGTCGTCAGTATATAATATTGTCGTGCTTAAATAATTGAAAACTATGTGAAATGTATATTAATAATAAATAAATATCTCTATATGAAACCATTTGAATAATGAACCCGCTAAACAGACTTTAAATATTCGATGAACTTGATTTTTCTTTCATTTATAACAGATATCACAAAAAATGATTATGAAAAGTGAGAAAAGAGGTGTGGAGAGTTTCATATAAATTTATGAAGAATGAAAATTCAATTTTAAAGGTTGGTGACAGAGGTAATTTGAACAACATAAATATTTTGATTCTTATCTATTTCGCAGTTTCGTAGAGCAAAAAAAAAATGAGGAACAACTTCCGCGTTTAACTTTTTTTTATACGTGTGACCATTCTCGGTAGTTATGTCGCCGAACAGAAAATGTTCATTTTCTTCAAGGAGTGATTTCATCCCATAAAGCTGTAATTTGGTATGAGCAAAAAATTATTTTGTGAACTATTCTACTTGCATACAATATTTTTAAGTTTATTGAATTTTTGGGTTGCCTAACATTCGTCAATAAAATACATTGACCATTGCGATCAGCTATTCTATAGTCAAAATTAAATAAACAATATTTTGTAAAAATAATAATTTCTCTATTCACAACTCGTTTTTAATTGTACAAAGTATTACGTACATACTTTAACATCGCCAAAAATATTTGACTGATTTTAGCAGTCGAGTTCAAAAAACTTATTATTATTTTATTATTTTAATTATTATTATTATTAAAAAAAAACTCTTATTTTAATATTCATTGTGCTATACTGATTTGCCTTCAATGCTCTTTCGCGTAATGCGCGACTAGCGAAACGCATGAGACGAATCCGTTCCAGCGAAGAAGAATCCATCGTACAAACAGGTACGTATAGAGTGCATATGGAGTTCGATATTATTTTTCAAAAATGGTTCATCGAAAAGACACTTTATTATATATGGTTGGATTCGTATAAAAAAAAAGCTTTAATTTTGTCATTAAAATATTTGAAAGTTTTAAAAAAATAATTATAAAGTGGTAGGGAAAGTTTAAAAAATAATTTAAAAAAAATTTTTTTTAATTATTGTTGTAAAGTATTCTTCGGACCATTTAACTTTTATTCGGAACATTTTTTTCTATCTCTTATAGTTTCGACGATAATCGCTTGGAAAGAAAAAAAACCGATTTTTTTTCAAAAGGGTGTTTCACCCCCTAAAACTGAAAACGGGCACGAACAAAAAATATTTTTGTGTTACGGATGAACTTCTCTATGTGTACACAAAATTTCAGAATTTTTTGAATTTCTGGATTGGCAAACGTTCCTTATAAGTAAATATCTCTATTTGAGCTGGAATCACTCAAATTGAATATAATTTATCTCCAGATATAATTTTTCGTTCAATTTTGAACGAAATTTGAAGATGGTCAAAATTGGCCCAAATTGTAACTCCTTTTTCTCGAAACAAGTTTTTGTTCTGTGCAGCATAATAGCGAGTGGCAAATTGTTAGAACTTAAATAAATAATTGATATGTTAGCATAGATGAATGTAAGAAATACCTAAAAATCTTTTAATGCAATATTAAGGAGTGTCAAGTAAAACTCATTAAATTTAATTATTTCCTAAATTACACTTTATGTTAAATTTGCTAGAGAAATTTCGAGAAAAATCCGAGTACGAAAAAAATAAGAGTGCAGTTTTAAAATAAATTATAATAGAAACTGTGATTATTTAAAAATAATAAGAGATTATTTAATAATATTACATTACAATAATAATATTACAATTACAGTAATTAAAGAGGCTTAACGATCATAGCTAAATTTTAGTGCTGATATTTCTTGTATAATTTTATATAAAGGAGAAGGGAATAATATGTCACCAATTTTTATTTTATTGAATAACTTTATTAATTATCAATACTTAATATTGAAACGTGAACGATTATAGTGGTCAAAGTATTGTTTAATAAATTTTAGATTCAAAATATGAAATATTTATTACTAAGAACGCATTTATTACTTACAATTTATAAAAATATTAAAAATGTGAAATACTGCATAATCGGAATAGGAAAAGTGGTGGTAATTAGTTAGTCCGAAAATAAATTTAAAAAATTGGTTTAGTTTAAAAAACACAGTATTTTATTACAAAATTGTATATATTTAATTTTCGGTCGTTTTTAGAATTTTCTTGATTTAGAATTTTCCTGCGTTCAGAAACATCAGAGGTATCATTAGAGATATCATTTTTATCCTTGTTTAACATTAAACAACTAAGATAAAATAATATCTTTAATGTTTCTAAACGCAGCTTTCTAGAGTGACAATCGAATTAGCAAAGAAATATTTCGATATGAAAATTTTATTAAAAAATCCCATGTTATTGTTTAATTTTGCACAACTCGAAGTGTGTACAGCCGAATAAAAAGTTAAATAACAAAAAACAATGTCAGCTATTATGTATCGGCATATTAGCACCATTAAAAAACGACGGGCTATTAAACGAATAATTCCATAATAATTGTTAAAATTCACCATCTAATAACTTAATTCTTTCCCAATAAATTCTTTACAGTATTTGAGGTGGGAAGAAGGGGTTTCTTACTGGCATCATTGCTATATTAGATATACATTGTTAAATTGATTGATCGATTTAACATTGCGGTATTACTATTTTCGTTCAACTTAGAACTGTGTTTTAAAACCAAAAAATTTGTCAGTGCACAGTTTGATGGGTTTGAAAATATATATAAAATCACATAAGAAATATTAGCGATCCAATTATAATCGTTAAGATTTTTAATTAGTTTTACATATCGGTCCTATGTTCTTTTAATATTATTACAGTAACGTAAAAAATGTAAAAAATATAATCAAAGCAAAGCAAGATAAAAAGTGCTAAGACTAATGTTAATAAAAGCAAAACGAATTCTTGACGGCAGGTATGTACCTGCAGAATCCACATTGCTAGGTGGTCCAGTAGCGCTACTCTGTCTTGGAGAGAGGCTTGGTAAACTTGGACTAAGAGAAAGCGGACTGGATGTTGTGCGATCCCATCTTGATGGTGATACAGAACTAGGTATGATAAGACCTGGTAGCGCCATCGAGCTTTCAGTATTTCCCTTATTTAATTGTTTTTTATTGAGATTTTTTATGTCTTCAGCTTCAGAAAACTCGCTTTCCGATGTTGGTTCCCATTTGACAGTTTTTGAATTTCCCAATTTATTTCCTGTTTTGGTCTGATGTTTCAGAAATGTGCCTTTCTTCATAAAACCATTCGTTTTTTTTTCAGTAAACTCGTGGATTATAGGTACTTCTATATCGCTGGAACGTCTCTGTCCCTGAATGGTCTTCTTGCTGCTTTCAACTGTCTTTTTACCCTCGCCAGGTAAAACGATACCGAATTCATAGCCAAAGTCGTACTTGAAATATATGAGTCCAGTATCTGGATCAATTTGTTTTGTTCCTATTTGTGCCAATGAGTATAATATATTTATATTACTTCAATGTAATTTATTTATAGACTTGTTTATGAACATGACATATTTTACGCTCTGAGTGCAAGCAGATTTTTAATTTGTGTTTTAGATGCGTGAAGGGTGCGTGTATTGTGTGTATGTATTTAATGCATGTACAAATTATGCAATTACAACGAACGAAGTCTATCTTTTAAAGCGATATTGATATTACCGTGCTCGGAGACTCGCGATTCTTCTCTATAAGTTCTTGGCTCGTCACTATCGGTTATCTTGGAGTCGATAGGCTGTTTCAAGATTGGTTTACCCTGCCTTAAATCTGATTGGATATCACTCACGAACTTTTTAGTTTTTGATTTAAAACTGCTCGTCATATCACTCATGTGACGTGACGCGATGTCTGCAAACACAGATTTCAGATATTTATATTACAAAACAAGAATTTACCCATTTTTCAAATAAAGGAGAAAAGAAAATTATTCGTGCAAGATCATTATTTCTAAACGTATATAAATTTACTCAGATAACGCTAAATCTGTCAGGAGCATGTGCAAATGTGTGTTATATATTATATTAGAAATCTATAATAGAGAAAGCAATAATCCAATAATAATCAATACAATTTACTGTTCCTCTAATATCGTTAGAAATGTATTAAAAAACGAGCAGGGTATTTTATGATCGTAAGGTATGCTCTATTCCTGCTACATTTCTATTGATATATGATGATTGATAAATTGTAATGGCAGAAAATTTTTCTTAGAATTTTTCTGAATTTTTCATATTTTTTAATAAAAATTTTAACAAATACTTTAAATTTTTTCAGATCTTTTTAATTTTCTTCTAGATATTATAGAAATAGAATGAGAAATCTTAAAATATGCAGAATTTAAACTTATAAAACTTTCTAAAAAATATATAAATTTTAACATAGATGAGATTGAAACTCGTTGGAGTCGTTGGAACACAGTTTTCATAATTTCGGGATTCAACATTTCAAGCAATTAATTATTGCAATTAAAACGAATAAATCTATTCTAAAAGGAATAGATTTCTAGAAAAGATACAAACTATATTAATATAATTGAGAAAACCTTTTTCTATATATTCATGCCACAAATTGTTTTGAAGAATGTCCGAGAATATTTGGGACAATGCTTGTGTGCAGATGCAGCAGACTGAGTTGAAAAGTTCTCTACCATTTTGCAATTTTTGCAATTGTATTTATCTTTTGAAGTTATTTTGTAACGATCGAACAGCAAAATGCTATTACAGATAAACAAATGTAAACTATTATAAATGTTTCCTATTTCAATATAAAAATATTAAATATAGTTCTTTATTATTGAGTTGTAATTGAATGTTTACATATTTTTCATTCACGCGTGAGCTCAGCTTGTCTTAAATATGAGTCAACATACTTCATCTTTAAATATGTTTGATTTCAATCATTTTATTATAAATACTATTATTACTTAAATGTTATTCAAAATAACATATAGTATATAACAGAAATTTTTCTGTTAACTAATAATATATTACAATATATTATCCCTATTAGATTTATTCTTTCAAACTAAAGAACATTAATACCAAATTTTGAAACGCTTAAAAATTTACTTGCCTTTCCTTCAACAGATTTTCCATTTTTTAATTATAATAATTAATTGATTTAAATAAATTTTTAGAAATAATAATTATGTTGCAAAAGAGATTTTGCAATAAATTTTTCATTATTTCTCGCCGTAATATATAAACGGAACACAATGCTTCAACTTGTCTATTGTGCTAACGAGCTTCAGTCTCTTTAATATCTTTTCATATTTTTCAAATTTTATAAGATTTTTCTTAAAATTTTTTTTCTAAAAGTTATATATAGAATGAGATGACATTTTTATGATATATCAAAATGCACATATATGAAGATTTCTAGAAAAAATATAGATTTTTTTATATGTCTCCATATTTTCCAGATTTTGTTTTCCTAAAAAAATAAAAAATTCATTGAATATATTACAATTTACATGTAGGTATAGATTTCTAAAAAGGATACAAACTTATTTTATAATTTTTCATAATTATTCTAAAAGAAGTCATTTCTTGTTATAATGGGATCAAATGATTAGTACGCGTCATCGGAGATAGATGATCACTGCACAATTCTATGCACGAATCATAGTCGAATTTACTGATATACTGCTAGCATTTTGCCATGTGAATAAGAGCAAATAATAGACGAAGATATAAAGTGATAATTGTGAGTATAATTTGTCTATTATTGTTGCAAATAAAAAACGCATCTACACTTGTATCACTTATATACGTGGGTTATTTGATAAGTTTCAAGCCTAAATGAACATGACATAAGTGGTCAGAAACTGTAGTAAGATATGAAAACTGCATCTTTTTAATAGTTGTTCCCAAATTTTCTGAACGTTTGTTCAAAGTATTACATGAAGATTTGGGTATAAAAAAACTAATCGCGTAATGGGTGCCGCATTTGCTGACATTGAAACAAAAATACATTCGACACATTTCAAAGGAATGTTTAAACCGATTTAAGTGGGATACAAAGAATTTCTCGCGTCTATTCGTGACGAAACATGGATCCGCCACTACACATCTGAGAGTAAGAAACAGTAATAAAACCACCATGAATATAAAATATTTTATAGGATTTGATCAAATTTACATTACTAGCGGAATGAAAAGACTAGAAAAGAAAAAAGATGAATGGCCTAAGTGTATCGAGTTCAAAAATTATATTGAAAAATAAAACCACTTTTTCCCAAAAATATAAATTTTCCATTGTAAGGTTCGAAATTTATCAAATAACCTACATTGTGAAAATAGTGATATTGCTCTTACGGCCTGCTGCTCTTTTAACATCATTTTTCGAGATGAATCCGTATTCGGGCGGTGTACTAGGCTGTAAAATGTTATCGATCTTTCCGGAAGTTGTATGCTGTTGGTATCTTTGGAAATTGATTTTTTCATCTGTATCTTCTTTGTGGATCTGCGTCTGCGACATCGTCGGAGGACCGATGTCAAATTCCATCGGTGATGCGATGTGTGTTGATCTTATTTGTGCATTCAAAGATTTTGGACTCCTTTCTGTGGGTGGTTGAACTCTTCGGTAACAAGGTTCCTCCGTGTCGCTATCCGCTGGAGCCCATTTTGATCGAATTCTGCTTGAATCTACATCGCTCTCGTAATCAGATTCTCGAAATTGTCCTTGCACAAATTTTTTCGGTTTAGGCACATAGTAATTAGTTCTTTGCTGTTTCTGGGCAGATGTGACATTGGTGTCACCAAATTTAATGACGCGACTTGTTTGCTCAACAGTAACAATCCTTCTAGCATTCTCCGTTGATTCGTCCATTCTCACAGTTTTTTTTGTCTCTGTGCCCATTGCGTTGGTAAATGGCATTTTTGTATGTACTTTGTAAAATTGTTGTTGCGATTGTGGTGGCGCATAAGCAATTTCCGGCGGAGAACCAGGTAGAAGAACGGTTTTCGGTTTTGTTGGTACGACTACTGTGTGTTGCTGTTGAGGCGAGCTTGACTCCATCGGTTTCCCTATATGAAAAGTTTATTTGTGTGATCTTCTTCAAGCCTCTTCTGACAACTTGAGAAAAGAATATAATAAGAAGAATCAAGAGAAGATAACGTAATACTAGTTTCGAACGTTGAACAGGTTTTATTAAAGTCAGAATTATCAGCTCACTTGACGAATGTTAATCTTAATATTGTTGAACAAATATTTCCACAATCCGTGAAGAAAAAAACCAATAATAGATATCTGATAGACGTCTATTAGACGCCTATTAGATGCCATCGACATCTACTTAACTTTGATTTAATTTATTTGTTCTCCCTGAAAAATTAATATCTCGAACTTTTTTCGACTTTACGATGATGAAACCGGATATAATGAGATAATGAAAAGGATGATCTATGAAACAAACTTATTATGCAAAAGTGGCGGCGATTATAAAAAAGATGAAATATTCACTTCAAAGTAAAAGAAATAGTATGCAAATCAAACAGAATTCCTGTTTAGCTAATAGAATTCGTGTTCGGTTAAAGCTTGCAAAAAAAAACTACATGCTATTAGTTAAAAAATAAAACAAAATTAAACGTTTGTTTATTCAAAATTTGTGTCAATATGACATAAGCAGTTGCGAATTTGTTCTCCGGGCCAAAAAATTCGGATTTAAATCCATCCAGAACAGTGTAACTAGAAAACGGTTTTTAATCGATTTAGAAGCGATCGCTGGAAGGCAAAGGCAAACCACCGAGAATAACTCTGCCCAGGAAAATCTCTTCTAATAGGTTTTTCGGAACCGGCACATTAAAACTGTAGGTTTCATATATCGACGGATATTATATGCAGAAGATATCGCTATACGCTGACAAACGTATTCAAAATTTTGTTTCCAATTATTTTCTACTTAAAATGCGTAAAACTATAATGTAATAAGGACTAAATAGTCATCATATATGTGTATGCTATTACTATTTTTAATTATTGTTTTACTTCTGTATTTATTTTTGACAGAATTGTTTTTATTCTAATATGTTCTAACATAGGGTAGACCAAATCAAATCGAATCGGATCGATCATTATAAGAGAAGTTTTGAGATAGTTATCATTAGTTTTTTTTATTTTTGTTTTATCATGCTAGTTATTTCCGCGCGCTCTCTCTGCAGCGGAAATGGACAACAATTCTGTATTGTATATAATTCAGTGTCAGTCGATGATACAAGGGCAGAGATCATGTGTACGCGAAGAAATTTTGTCTATCATATAAAATCACAATCCCAATTTTGTGAGTTTTTAACGAAAAGGTTTAATGAGCTCTTTCAAAGAGTTTATTCATCTTTTTTTTTTTTTAGATTTTCTTTTTTTTTAAATAGTGATCCGCTTTGCCCCCCAATGTTGAGGCAAATCGGACAATTTCCTTCTCTTAATGTTATTTGTGCAATAAAAAATACTATATTTATATATTATTTTATTATATAAAATTCAAGCTAAAGCTGTAAATATTAAACTTAATAACAAAATTAATTCTTTATTATTTCTTTTACTTATAAAAAAAATTGGTCCAATTCACCTTGATCTAGCCTAAATAATCACAGTGTGTCCCATTTAAGTTGACACACTAAAATATTTCTTAAACAGTACATTTTAGAGAAAAATGTTTCAGAAGAAAGTTGTATGATTTAGAAGGGCGATATAAGGTGGTATCATTGGTTTGACGTTGGATCGTCGTTTGAAGGTCACATGAAAGTTACCTTCAATTTCTTAAATAGAAATCCCATTTTTTATTACATATTCTTGTACCTTAACAATTTAATGTTTATTTTAAATTGTTATAATTTTATTTATATTCACTATTTGTTGTAACATCATCATCATCATTATTAATAGGACAGAATATAGCCATTATTTCAAAAAATTTATCTTTATGATCATGATATAGAAATTGCCATTTAAATACAAACTCAGCCAAGTAATGATCATAGTGATAATGTTTGATTCCATAGCGTGGAATTCCACATGAAGTACGCAGAAGGGTAGGATGGGCCTCGCTTTGTGTGGAAAGTAAATGCTTGGGCGGGGGAGGAGTCCCTCCCCCGCATCCTTTCACCAACTTTCCTAACCCAACCCAACTCCAAATTTTGCTCTGTGACCACACGCATATGATTACAGGGTTGGGTTAGATTAAAAAAGTCAGAAGGGGGAGGCTCTGCCACTGAATTATAGGCAAGCATTTACTTTCCACGCAGCACACTTCGAATGAACTTACTTTGCTATGAAATACACATTGTCAACTTTATTTGTTAATAACTTTTTAATGAACAACGAGCGCCGACTAAAACCTTCTGAAGGTCACTCAGGATGATGACCTTGATAACATATGTCATGGTCAAAATCGGAGCTAGGTTCTCTATACTAAATAATTACTTAATTTTTTGTTACTAAAACAGAATAAATACTTAAAATAATGACCTTGAACTTTCAAACACTTATTAATGCATTTAATGAACGATTAATGCACAGCTAATAAAATTTCTCTTCATCAATATTTCGTCCTGATTCACCAAACATAAAAATCATTTCAATTTTTTTTGCGACTGTTAAGTACTCCATATTTAACTCACAACAAAGTCACAAATAATAAGTCATTTAATAATAAATTACAATGTATAGATTATTTAACGAATAATTTTATAACGTAACTATTATTGACGACACAATATTTGACAATGAGAGAACTACCAAATTATTCAACAAAAATTGAACGACTGCTGTGGTATTTGTTTACTTATTTTGCAGCGCGACAATGTTTATATGATCGGATTAAGACAAGGTCAGAAGAGTGAAGAACGCGTTATGTTCCAATTTCTACGGAAATTTATAGAATGTGTCAGAGATAAATACTTGATGATACTTCACGATCCACCAACAACACCAGAAGGTATGAAAGAACGAATCATAACAGCTTGTAGAAATGTCAATAGAGAAACTTTATTATCTGTGCATCAATCGTTCATTAAATGCATTGATAAGTTCGAGGTCATCATTTTGAGTATTTATTCTGATGTTTTTATAACAAAAAAATTACATTATACTGGTACTAAAGTTATTGTAATAAAAATTCTTTAAAAAGAAACTAATGTTGTTCTTACATTATTGAAAAATCAATAATTTGGTAGTTATTTTTCTAAAAAAATAATCCTTTTCATAATATCCTTCTTTCAAGCCTATTAACTTGAAAAGTAATTAATAAAAAACAATTTTATTTAATATTTTAAAAAGCTATCTAGGTAAACTACAAGAATATACAATAAAAACTTTATTGTATATTGAGAATTATTAAAAAATTGAAGGTGATCTTCATGTGAGTTTCAAATGAGTATCCAACGTCAAACCAATGACGCCACTTTATGTCCCTCTCCAAATCATACAATTTTCGTCTGAAACATTTTTTTCTAAAATGTACTATTTAAGAAATATTTTAGTGTGTCAACTTAAATGGGGCATCTTGTATTATATGTGTGTATACAGGGTGTTCAGCGGTCCGCATTTTTCGAGCGCTTTAAACAGTTAAGAAAAAGCTTGTAAAGTGAATATTAATCTATTTCATGCAGGCTGCAACATGCAATAAAAAAATTAAAAAAAATTTTTAACAAAAAATCGATGTTATTTTGAATTTTTTAAATAAATATATAAACAACATAATTTTTTTCCTATAGGGAAAGTTGGGTCAAGAGAGGGTGAGGATATAAGACGGAGTATTCCCTGTATCGCGTGATTCGCATGTAGGAATCAATCGAGCAAACGCGTTAGATGCGGCCCCTCAGTCATTGAAAGTTACCACGAGCTAGCAAAAGTAGGTAGCTGCATTATTAAGTTACACCATAATTTATACTTTTTTTTTGCGATTTCCTTATGACTTTATTTCATTTTTTCCGTCGTGACATTTGTATTAAATTATAATAGTTCCCTTGTAAATACACATATTTCTGAGACAAAATTTAATAGGCTGTAAGATAAGAATATTATTTTCTATTTTTGTAAACAGTGTTTGGAAAAATTATTGATATCAATTCGATTAGACAAGAGTAGGCAAGAAGAGAATAGAAAAAAGTGTATGTTACAAAAATATTTTATCGTTTTTAGTCTGCGAGAACGATTAGTTTGAGTAAAGAAAACGTGCATTTGGTTCAAATATTGACTGATTGTGAGTATAACCCCATTTTTAAATCGCCAACAGAAACCTTTCCGGAAAAATGAGTGGTTAAAACGGGTTGCATATGAAGGTATCCAAGTAGTAATAATATACTTATGAGTATTTTTGAGTGGTGAAAACGTGCTGTGTGTAAATTTGAGATGTGAAAACGTATATTCAGCTACAAGTACAGAATACTCGCTTAGCAATCACAAGCACTCACATTGCACATTTTGGTGAAACTGCACGATTTAGTAAATATTATAATTGTTATTACATAATAAAAAATAAAAGACATCAAAAAAACATCGCACTAAAAACTCTTGATGCAAATTTCTCGCGAATACTTGAATATTACATCGTGCCATTTACTCATAATTGGAGAGTTAGTACTAAAATATATTTGTAGCTAGGCGAAATCCGCGGGTATCCTATGTGATCCTTCTCTTGTGAGTAAATGAGGAACGTATTAACGTGTTGTCACTCATTGACTGTAAAACAAGTATTGAAAACGGGCAATCTACTCAAAATACTCATACATACTCGTGTATACGTACTTGTCATGTCCTTCGTAATAGACTGCGCGTATTTGAGAGTGCAAGAAACGGGCATAAAAATGATAGAATGGGCTAAAAACGGTTCATATGAGGTGTAAAAGCGGTGAATTATTTTTGTAAGGGTAATTTCATGCAGCACTATTGCGCACTCTTGTCTGGTTATTGACCACAACTACTCACAGCGCAATTCTTCTCTTCGGACAGCCAATTAGCGATGTGCATAATCGAGTGGCTCGAATGCACTCTAGCAGACTTAGAGATGGTTTATAATATCTGAGAATAACCGTAACCGTAAAAAATTGGCTAATCATGATCGATTTATAAAAGAATAATCGACTACGATTGGCCAATTTTTTACGGTAACGGCTATTCTTAGCTATTATAAATCAACTCTTAGTTTGTTAATCTCATCGAAAACTATGTCACTACGTATTTCGGTTTTAAAACAAAAAGAAAACTTATTTACTAAATCGTAATCTGCAGAACAACGAAATCAGATAAGGTGTATATATCAACAGAAAAAAAAACATTAATTCTTTGACTGCGTACTTGGATCTGAGACATTCGACACAATGTAACATCTTCTCAGGTTATGTTGCAAAAATATTAATTATTATAAAATACGAAACAATTCAAACAATATACATATATTATAAAAGATGCTATACTATTTAATAGAAGATACTTTTTAGTTTGTATTTACGTTTTTAAAGTTTCATTTTTAGCTTTAATATTCTGCACATAAATAACGCAATTAATTTTATTTTAATAGTATAAAGCTTAAAAATACTCATATGACTTCAGCAATCAATATAATAAATCCCAATTTTTATAACTTTCTTTAGACCAGGTGGACAAATAATTATTATTTTCTGCTTTTAAAGAATGTCACAGTTTCCAATAAATAATTTAGGTGTCGCATCAGGGCGAAAAATACCCTATTTTTAACATCCTCCTTTATAATTTTCTAAAAATTTTTTTAAATGATTCAATTATATTGAAAGATAAGTATCCAAAGAATATTATACAAATAAAGATGTTTCATTAATTATGAAAACCTAACTTTTATTTATTATCAAACCTTAATTGCCTTATATTTTGCCCTCCCTTTTATGGATAAGTGCACAACGTAATATTCAAGTATTCGCGAGAAATTTATATTAAAAATTTCAGGCGGCGATGTCTTTAGTCTTTTTTTTATTATATAATAATAATTATAATCTTTACCGTGTGATTTTAAAATGTGCAATGTGAGTGCTTGTGAGTGCTAAACGAGTATTTTGTACTCGTAGCTAAATATACATCTCATATTTACACATCACGCTTTTACCACTTAAAAATATTCACATGTACGTTATTACTACTCGGATATATTCGTATGCAACCCGCTTTAATCATTCATTTTTTCGGAAAAATTCCTGTTTGCGACCTAAAAATGGTATCATACTTATTTAGTTAAATACATGTTTTCACTACTCAAATTAACCGTGCTCGCGGGCTAAAAACAGTGAAATATTTTTGTAAGGATATATCATTGCTAACCATCATATAGAGCTTCATAATCTTGTAAATTTATTTACAATTACTATTTTAAAATTCAGGTTTAGTAAATTGTTTTATACAGGATGTTCCAAATTTCGTGTGACATCGTTAATGGAAGACTCCTGAGACGAAAATTTTAGTATCAAAATGTCGAGGCTACAGTAGTTTTTAAATAAGAAGGGTTTAAAGTTGGCAAATTAAACTGTCTGAAATTTGCGCGCTCAGGTATGGCACATTGTACAGTAATAAAAATGTTCCTAAATATGATACTCATTTTTCATATTAATTTTGCATATATTTTTACGGCGTGCCATACCTAAGCGCGCGAATTTCGGACAGTTTAATTTGCCAACTTTAAACCCTTCTTATTTAAAAACTACTTTTCCTCTTTAAAATATTTGTTTTCCTTCTTCTCGTACGCATCTTTCTTTATGCTTGTCTCTTCGAATGTTTCTACGTATATTTCTTTTTTTTCGAGATCAAATGGTGGTGGTATCGTAAATGCAAGAACAGGTTTCGCAGCTTTGATAGGTTCTGTTACTTTTAGACTAGATGTAGGAAAGATCTTTATCCCTCCGATTGGGGCATCTATCGGAGATAACGATTTGTCGAAAAATTCCTGAAGCTGTTTTGCTTTGACAAATATATCAGGACGTTTTATATCAGGACATTTGATTTGCCAACTTTAAACTCTTCTCATTTAAAAATTACTATAGTCTCAACATTTTGATACTAGGATTTTTGTTTCGAAATGATCTCAGGTTATTAATGGGAGTCTGTATAACGCGAGGTCTGTAACACTCTGTATAAAATTGAAATCGTAGTTTAATATACGATTGATAAAGGCTGATTGTGAGTAAAGTTGAAACTAGCCTCGTTATCTGATATTTAAATAAACGAAATATTAAATGTTAAATGAGTATTTATAACTCCTTTGTTTTGCTAATCTTTGGCCTATTTGACACTTTTAAATATTGTAATATTTGAGAAATAAAGAGAATACTACTCTAACGATAAACGACCTATATCGATATTGATGACTTTCCTCTATAATTATAAATATATTGTACATATATACATAATTTTTTTAATTAACAATATAATGTTTAATAATCTCATAAGTTATCCATTACGTTAAACTAAAAGAATTGTTAAACTAAAAAAAGTATGTGATATTCAGTATTTTAATTTAAATGTTAATTTTAATAAATTATACCTGAATCTGTGACACTAAGTTTGGTGACGCTAATTGATGATGTTCTGCCATCATAGTCGCTCTCGTAGTCGCTCTCGCGGAAGTCACCCTTCATTAATTTTGAAGGCTCCGGAGATGTTGACGGGATTTTTTCCGCTGGTTCCAATTTTTTATGTAATTGATTCATGGAATAGCCTGTCTCCTGCAAACAACATTTTGTAAAGACTTTTGATTTAATATACACGTAATATTACAAAATAACACAAATGGCATACACAAATTTATTAATGCAATTCAATAGTTAAATACATATTAAAATCTACAAAATTTACTATATTTATTAATCAATTTCTTAGGCAAGCATAAAAAAATAGCATTTAAAGTGACACACAGACACGCATCAAATCTCGAACCTTTATGGATTCGAATCTGTTCTTCTCGAAAGAGCTACGTTGTTGTTGAACGGCTTTAGGAGTCCCCTGTGCACTACAAATAGGTGGCGAGACGAAAGAAGACTCTTCTTTTCGTAAATGCTCGCTTTTGTAACTGTGACTTTCGAAGAACTTCGTTCTATTCTCACTGCACGTAGTATGGCTCTCCGTATGAATTGTTAAGGGACCATCGCGTTTTCCAACAAATTTCTGTGTCGTTATGGATGAAGCCTTCTGCTGGAATGGCTCATCAGTATCTGCCATATAACCGCTTTCTTGCTGAAAAACTTTTGTTTTGAACTTCGGAGATTCCGGTTTTTTGACAGAAGGAGATTTTGCGGAACCTGTCG
The DNA here is from genome assembly GCA_003595255.1 of Solenopsis fugax. Taxonomy (NCBI): domain Eukaryota; kingdom Metazoa; phylum Arthropoda; class Insecta; order Hymenoptera; family Formicidae; genus Solenopsis; species Solenopsis fugax. The sequence goes on along the minus strand of QKQZ01043198.1, from coordinate 2,516 downwards.
TGCTCACGTAAATTGGTGGCGAACCGGGTTTTAAAGAAATCGGAATTTGCTGTTGTTGTTGCTTAAATTCTCTTTCGTGTCGTTTAAATGTTATTTTTCTTCCTGCTTTTTCGGAAGATTCTGTGGTAACTAATGACCTAGATGGTCCTATAAATTGTGCAGGAGTCTCGAATTTGGAAGGCGGAAGTGGCTCGGACTCGGTAGATCTTGGTCTTGTCGACTGTTTCGAAATAGGTGCTTTGACTCGTCGATAATAAGGTTCTTCGCTATCACTCTCGTAAGGCCTCCATTTTGCTTTTGGTCTATCGAAATCGGACTCATAATCACTTTCATGGCTAAAGGAACCTTTAATGAACTTTGACGGGACTGGTGTCGAGAATCTCATAGGCTTCTTAGCTGGAACAGGTGGCGGCGTAATACGTACATCTTTAGGTGGAAGTATGGGTGGCTCTTCTACTTTTTTTTCTACCTTCTTATGTTCCAATATAGTTTTTCCTTTTGCAATGGACGGTGGAATATATCCAATCTCCGGTGGAGATCCTGGCTTGATTACGACCGAGTCCATTTCTTTCTCCATAGGACGATATGATACCGCAAGCGATTTCGCTGGTTCAATCTTTTTTACCAAACTAGGTGCTTTTAATTCTTTATCTTCTGTCCAACGTTTCGAACAGAAATCTTCAAATTTCTGTGTCGATTTAGTTTTTTCTATGTTGCATTCAGTAGTGTATTTTTCAAACAGAGCTTTCTCTTGCATAGTATTTACTGTATGATCGACTTTAATTGTCTCGGCGTTATAGATTATCGGACCTAATTTCGACAAAGATGGAGATGCTTCCATTATCTTTTCAGTAAATTTTTCTTTGCTACACCATGACTGTTTTTCTACATTAGCAGATGATTCTGTACTGATCTTCTTTATTCCACCTTGTGGAGTTTCCTCAATCTTTTGCTGAAATTCTCTTGAAAAGCTTTTATATTCATCAGGAGGAACATTCCACTCATATTTTTTAATAGATTTGATTTGCGGTGGCCATGATTTTCTGTTTGAATCTGCGTATTTTTTTGCCCAGGATTTTTCCATCGTCAGAGCATCCACAGATGGTTTCGGAGATGTAGATCTCAAAATATCTTGATGACTAGAAGCAGCAGAATGACATCTATATTCTGATAGGTCCGTAGACACGTGCGATTTGGTTTCCACATCTGATGATGATGACCACGGTCTAATAGGAGACATACTTCTCGATATAAATGTTGAAGTGTATTTTAATGGCTCCATCTTTTCCTCTTTAAAATATTTGTTTTCCTTCTTCTCGTACGCATCTTTCTTTATGCTTGTCTCTTCGAATGTTTCTACGCATATTTCTTTTTTTTCGAGATCAAATGGTGGTGGTATCGTAAATGCAAGAACAGGTTCCGCAGCTTTGATAGGTTCTGTTACTTTTGGACTAGACGTAGGAAAGATCTTTATCCCTCCGATTGGGGCATCTATCGGAGATAACGATTTATCGAAAGATTCCTGAAGCTGTTTTGCTTTGACAAATATATCAGGACGTTTTTTTTTCTCTTCCGGTTTTGGCATATAGCATATCTCGGGAGGTGGTTCCGGCACAAGATCGAAACTTTTCATCATTTCAGAATCCTTGGTTTGAATTTGTAGTTGTGAAATGGACGAATCGGAAGCTATCTTTTCTTCTATAGTTTTTTTTATCTTCATTGGAGGCAGCTTAGGAGTCTCATATGGAAAATCAAATAATTTATTTTCCACTCCGCGAGATGATGATCCTTGTTCTAACTTTGTAAAAATATCTTGAGCGGCCTTCTTTGTTATTTGAAATTCTGACGGTTTTGCTTCTAGTTTCTTCGCTTCTTGATAAGTAGTTACTCGTTCGTAATTCTTTGTTAATTTTCCAACTTTTGCTTCTTGAATTTGTCCATCTTCAGTCAGTTTAATCATTTCTTTTGGCCCTTTTGGCATTACCTCACTTTCTTTCATAATAGATTCGAAAAAGCTCAATGCATCTTTCTTTGCAATCGTAGAAGTCTCTATGTTTTCATTGTCGATTATTGATCTCTCTTCCGTTTTTATTAATGGCTTCTTAACATCTTTTTTGTCATGGTCAACCTCCTTTATCACGATTGTTTGCTCGGTTCGAGGTTTTGACTCCACAATAGATGGAGTTTTGTGTTCTAGTTTCATATGAAACTTCTGTTCTGATTTCGTTTCGGTTTCATGGGATTCGGTTATAGATGAAATCGTTTCTGATTTACTAGCTTTTATTTTCGGTTCGTCTTTCTTTTGCACAATGTCAACTGTAGTCGATGTCGTTACAGGCTTGAATCCGTCTAACTCGATTGCTGTCATTGGTGTTTGTTTACTCGTCAAAATGTCTGATGTCTTTGATACCTCTTCTTTCTTCTCCTCAGACTAAGTGCAAGTACATAGTTTTACAAATGTTTAGAAAAATTAATTGATTCAGAATATTAAATTAACTTTATTCCATTGCTTTATA
>QKQZ01043188.1:0-38475 GCA_003595255.1 Solenopsis fugax | reverse complement strand
ACCGTACAAGGCGTTCTTATTTCAATTTGTATGTATTACATTAACGGTCGAATATCTTCAATTATAAAATAATAGGTCTAACATAAAAAAATTTTATAAACTGGAAAAAATTGATTTTGTTCATATAATCTGCTGAATACACAGTTGAAAAATTTGTGTTAAATTTAATATATATATAGCATGTCCCAAACTGTCCACTCAAATTTTTCTATTAATTTATCACAAGATGAATATGTTAGATAGTAACATAAATATTACATAAAATTAAAAAAAAATGTAACATTTCGATACAATTTGAAAACGAAATGTACACGCGACAAATATAAGACTAATGTTAAATTTAGCCGACGCACCAGGCGAACATAATTCGCCCTGAGGGTCTGCGAGAAGTTAGGGCCTGAGGCGGCACAACGGCTGATACCGCGTCGGTGAGAATTCGAGAAATAAATCACCCGACGCCGCTAAACGCTCGGCATACGCTCCACAGCAAATGTTCTCCACCCCGGGGGACGGCATTCCTGAGAACACGTTTGCTGGATTTCTGGGCCCGGCTGAAGCCACGGCCACCGCGTCATCGGCAGCCGCGACGAGCGTGGTACGCGAATCGACACTTACGCAAAAACAGATACAAGTCTTTCTTCAGACGGAAGACGTTGAGAGGATGTGGGGTGGCGTGATCTTTAGCGTGATCCTCGGCGGCGTATCGCTCGTAGCGATCTACATCGATTGCTCCATATTGCTTTCGAATCTCGTATTGTCATTAATCGCTCCTAGAGATACTGACGGCCCGATTGAGCGATCGTGACAGGTGATCGTTCGTCTCGATCGTGACCCGGCACTTAAGGATTATTACTGTAGGCATCACGTTTTTTTCGTACGTTGATCTCTTCAATATCACAAACGTGCTACGCACGCGAACGGCAAAATAAAGAGAAATCATCATACCCCTGCCGTAAATGAAGCATATGAACATCTCGTTGAGCAAAAGCGATTAATATGATAGCGATTAAATTATATATCTCGCGCTACGAATTCCAGAGGAATTCATATTCATTTCCGAGAAGGTTTTCCAGTGATGAAATTGCTTGGCTCTAACGACTATTTAATTGACGAGAGGCGCCGTCTTGCAATTTCCGCGATTTCTATGATTCAGATCTATCGATTTTCATTCACTACTTTTAAACTTTACAATGTCAATCATTAATTAGATGTTTACTAGCTTACTTCTTTCGAGATTCCAGATCAAGTTGGAATATAAATTAAGAACCAAGTTGATTTTCAATTTATTTACTGCAGAGTTGGATAATAACTAGTTAAAAAGTTAAAAGTTCATAACTTTTAACTTAATTTAGTTTTTTTAATTTTAATTAATTATTTTTGAAACACAAACTTTAATTTATTAACTTTTCTCTTTAGTTAAAAATTTATCTATGTAAAAGAAAAGAATTATAAAAGGAAAAATGCATTCCTACATAAAAAAAATATTTCTTTATTATTTCATATAGCTTAATTTACAAATAAAATATTAAATTTATTTGATAATTTACATTATAATTGTTTGTGTAATTACACTTTAAAAAATTACGAATTTCTAATTTAACATGAGTTTAACATAATGCTTTTTGAAATTAATTTTTAATTTAACTTAAGTTGATTTAATCTGAAAGTAACTTTTAATTGAATTAGTTTTTTCTCGTAATTAAATTAATTTTATAATCCATTAACTCTCTTTAATTAAAATTTAGTTAAAAAAAGTTATATTAACTTATCCAACCCTGATCTAAAGTAATAATTTCTAAAATAAACGTCATTCTAATTTATTTGTAATTTTAATATAATTGTTCTTTTCTAATATATGTAATTACTTGCAGGATCCTGTTCATATTCTGTTTAACAAGAGATTGCAGGCAAATTACTTAGAAAAGTTACCGAGTACGGATTGAAGCTACCAGATCCAACTCGTGGTCATTTTATGCCTCACTGTCACTAGAAGAAAAGAACCTTCGCCATCAATAATACGGTGGTAACGCCGCGCCGCCGGTATTTCCGCGTAGGTTTGCGGCACGCGCGCATTTTTTTCTCTTTCGATCGTCACGTGCGCGAGCAACGCGATGCGGTTACGCCGTTCCTCAACCCGGAAAATCGGTTTGACTCGCAACTTCTATATATATCAATTCACGCGACTCAACGTCGTTCGAAAATCACAATCTCTCTCTCTCTATTCGCCGGTCGAACGGAGAGAACAGAGCGAATCGATGCACGTTGCATGCGTATTATACTCACTTTGCGAAAATCGTGAGCGGATTTATGCAGCATGCACGAGTCGCCGTGAGTTAATCCAGATACATAATTCAGGAACAGTTTAATGGGTTTCAATACCGATCAGCCTCGACAGCTTTCCTCGATCCGCCCATAGGAAAACGTATTATATTATAAATTTCACGTTGTGACTATCATTATTATATTTTTCTCCTTGCGTACTTTACCGATTATGCGCAATTTTTTTTTTATGTTTGGCCGCGGAAACGTTTACGTACTTTTTAGCCTGTGAGAATTTCTTCAACCAGAATCGCATTTTCACGAGCGCACATTTCCGCCGCGCTTTCCAACGTACACAGACCAGACCTGAACCGTTACCGTGCAGCCTTGGAAGCAATGCGAATGGAAGATAGCGGCAACGGAGACGTCTCGACCGCGATCTGCGTACGGATCTAATCCACTCGCCTCTTACGTAACACTCCGCGTAATGTGCAAGCATCATGGACGATGCCTGTCATTAAGACGAATGACGGTGGGAGGAAAGAGAGCGACAACGTGCGTCCACAGCTCGGATCTTTCGACACTTTATGGACAATACGTCTCGAAGAGAAAGTTCAACCGGTTTATCTTGTTGCCAAACTAATTCGGACAATGTTAAATATTTTTTTACTTTCCTTAACAAATTAAATTTTTTAATTGAAAGTGTAATATCTCATCAGTTAGTATTCGTCTGATTGCGAAAAAAAAAGCGAGAGATACGTCGCAGAGCAATCATAGCAACAAGCCTGTTTTATTATTTATTATTATTCAGTTTGTAAGATGTGTAAGACTAAATTGATTTTCCAAGAGGAAATGTACATAACTTACATATTTAACACATGGATTTCAATAATTTATGGCCGCCGCGGTCTCATTATGCGGTTCACCTTCCTCGACAACACGGTAAACATTATGCAGGTCAGGATTGTCTCTCTCTTTTAATGATGTCGCTTACCGAGTTGCAGCGATATAGTCAGCGTTTGCCGCTGTGCGTTAGCAAACTGGCAACTGCACTCGTTAAACAGGTTCACTATTTCTCAAAGTCGTCAGCGTGTCAATAATGCATTTCATTTAGAGAAGATAACTGAGAAGTACTCGTGTTTTAATTATAATTATTCGATACTCAATTTAATGTTATATACATTCATATCTCGGGGATAACTTTCTATTAATTCTCTATAATTTTGAAGTAATGTAAAATAATAGATTATTAATATTAATTTTAGGTATAAACTCATTTTTAAAAAAAACTTAATTAAATATTTAAATGCATCTCTGCGTTAGATGATGGTAGGATGTTTATGGAATTTCACTTCTTCTTTAACAATTTTTTTATACACTAATGAAATAATTTTTCTCTCTAAATCTAAACGTTCAATTATTCTAATAATTTAATAAGGATTTCCCGAGAACTATCATCGCTAATAATGTTTGTAATGCGTACGGTAGACAGGCGAGCAGACACGCAACGCGTTTAGGACCGCTGGGCATCAAAGCGATCTATACCGGAAATCGAAAGTGAGTCAAGTGTTCCTGACACGCGGTATATAATATGTATGTACACACACCTTTGCCATGGTGCCTTGGCGTTCACGTTTATCTATCTACGACCGAGGGCAAATTAACATGCATATGCACCGAACCGACCGGAAAGGGATACGTGAGCGAAGGAAACGTCAGTTTTTCCTAACTGCACCTGGTATTATGCGCGCTGTACATACGATCGCGCTGCGTTTCATCGTGGGCGATTATCGAACGGCGGCGAGTATCTTCGTAAGCGATCGCATGAATGAAGCGCAGCCAGCACTCGTGCATCGTGATACATCGGTTTGCGGATTACGCAACGTTCAACGTCGGCGATCGCGAGATTTCAATGCTCGGAGAGAGAGAGAGAAGCGGAAAGAAACACTGTGATTTAGATACTGGCACAGCCTGTCTCCCAGCAGAATTGTTAATGGAAAAATACGGAAATGCATTAGTGAGAGAGCGTCGAAAAATCGCATGCGCATTGAGTAAATAAATGTACGAAAAAAAAATTTTAATAAAATCGTAATATAAAATATAATAAATATTTAATATTTAATATTAAACATTTAACTTTTTTTTGTTACATATGTAAGTAATGTAAAATAACAGATTATTAATATTAATTTTAGGTATCAACTCAATTTTAAAGAAACTTAATTAAATATTTAAATGCTTTGCGTTAGATGATGGTAGGATGTTTGTGATATACAAAACAAACAAAAATACAAGAGTACATGCGAGTCAACGCGCAGTACTTGGTGCGTAAATAAATTAAACAGTTAAAAGTCAGTGTATTGAGATTTTTTATGCATTTTCTAATTCTTCGAACAGCGCATCGCTACTTTCGATCTTGATGTATGTAATTAGATAAGATGTATAGAATTAAAGTAATGTTTCTCTAATTTGAGCAGCACAAGCTTCTGTTATTTTTTTGCAATCTTTTGTTTCGCATGCGTGTTTGTGCACGAGAAAAATATATTTCTCGTGCGAAGAAGTGTTATTTGGCAGCAGATTTTAAGCGAACACACGAGCAGCATATGAGAAGTTGTATCGGTACGTGCCGTCGCGCGTCCTAGATACATTCGTTTCGCCGTAAACTATGATAAATGCAATACAGAGTGTCTTTCACTGCAATACCTTCTTTTCTATTGCAGATGTTAGTATAACTTAATTAAATAATTGACTTTATTTATTAGCTTGTTATGCAATTAAATTCAAAATTAAATTTTTTTAAGGAAAAGTTAAATTTTAGAATTAAAAAGTAACAACATGTAATTAAATCTCGTTTTCTAGCTAATCGTGAAATAATTTTATTTCTTTAATAGTTACAATTTTTCTGACTTGATCAAAACATTAAATACAAACAATTAGAAAATTGCAATAGATATGACTTTGTATAGAATTTTTCTTTAGGAAAATCAACGTCAAAGACTAAAATCACAATCGAAAATATCACAGAACACACTTCTGGATCACCATATATGTGACGAGAATACTGCAACTATGAGTGTTGCTTGTCGTTTTCTTTTCTTTGAGCTGACACCGTGAGTTTCTCGTTATCGAAAACCTGTGCCAGCACTTGTAAATCATAGAAGGCGCGACCTTGCGAAAAAACAATTCGCGAATTGCGACTTTGCAGTCGTAAATTTTCCCAGCAGTTAAGGATGTTTAAGTATAGTTACGGAGTTCCGGATAAATTCGTCATTAGAATGATAAAAGAACGTAGTTAAAAGTGGATTGCAATAGAAAATCTCTATTTTTCAGCATATTGAAATCTAGAAAATTATGAAATTGCAATACAAAATCTTAAAATAGATTTATGACTATTTATTAATTACAAAAAGCAAAGTGAATTAGAAAAAGCAAAGTGGTAAATTTATTAGAGAGAAAGAGAAATTTGTTAAACTAAAGATTATATGTTTGTCGTCTAAGTAAAGGAAATTGTATTCGTCAAAACGCGGAAGAATTAAATCAAATAGCACAGGAGACCGCAAAATCCTATATACACAGTACAGATGAAATAATAAGGATCTGTCGTCGCGGAAGTCATGGAATCGTAACACCATAATTACAGCAGCGAATAATTCTAGCATGATAGCATCTATCAATTACCGTGTAATTGCGAGTGTAATACTTGAACATTTGTATCTTCTACGCGAGAAGTTCGAGCTAACTGATTTGTAGGGAGATCGCATCGAACGAAACCTTGATGTCGCGCGACGAAAAAAAGTGTTAAAACGCATATTTCAATGCAGCTGTCCATAGAAACAATTTATTAAACGGATCGATCAAGTGTGCAGACAGGAAATAAGATCTACACGCGTTTATCTCCTCTGCTGCTGTCTTTGACAGGATTGGCGTTAATGTCACGTCTACATTAGCGACATTTTTATTGATTTCTATCTCGGCGATGGAATACCGACTGTATTAATTGCAAACGGGATAGTTAGTGTGCATCATGCGCACCTGACTGAAGTATGTATTTTCCGAGACTTGGTAACGTCGAATTACAATCTAATCTTAGACCCGATAATAATTTGGCGGACAACGTGTCATTAAGAGTTGCCTACATCCTGACACGTGTCCTTGAGCATTTCCCCGCGCGATAGGATGAATATACGAGAGAACAATTTCATTGGTTGACAGAAATAAAATAACAAATCCGTAAATAATTTTGGGATATATCCGGCATTATTCAGTATCATATTGTAATATATTTAAAGTGACTCAAGTACGCCTGTCCAAATTGACACGATTATCAGCACATTATTTCACTATTGACACTTAAAAACTTTTTTCTTTTATTGTCATCCAGCCATTCATAATTTTAGACTCATATATTATCTGTAATTAATTACAGGGTACAATAATTATTTCGTCAGTTTATCAAAAGAGAATTGTTACGATCTCAATGTCCATGAGGCAATCCTTTCATTCAATGCTAACCATAATATATCTGTTTTCTACGTAATAAATATATCTCTAGAATTATTAATTCTAACATTCAAGGTTGACTCAACAGTAATCATCGATTTATCAACTTTTTACATCGACCGACGCCCCTGGACATTTTTTGTCACGGTTCCGATAAGCGAGAAGCGACGTTAAATCGCAAGTCTTAATTATCTGTAATGGATGTAAAAAAATACAAAGATTTTTTCAGCATAGACCAATCGCGTTGCCTCGCAACACGCATGAAGGATAACGTTGACGCAACGTGAGCCTCCAGAAACTTACCGACTTTTAATAAGTACGGTTCACGCTACGTGTAGCGTTATGCAACCGCCGCGCCGGCCGGCGCATCCTGTCGGATGTACGCTATTTCGCAATCATAAGCAGAGCAATGGTTACAGCTATCCCGAAACGGAGAGGAAAGGGGAGAGGAAATTCGGGCTGATGTTTCGCGGATCACGTCTATCAAGCCGTTGAGTTTCGTAATAACGCAAAAGCTCGACTGTCTTCTCTATTTTCGTATACCGATGAGTCGTCGATGATATATAGTCGCAAACCGGTAATCGCTGACGATGCATCGTGAAAATAGCTACAACTTTAGTTACTTACAGTCTTTGAAAAAATGACAGGAAAGAGGCCATTTAAAACGTAGAACTTTTAGATTTTCCGAACGATCTGATAACCCGTGTAACGTTGGTAACATGATAATCGGGACAAGTGTAACTATAATTGAGTTGGTTGTTGCAGAAAAAGAGAGAGAGAGAGAGAGAGAGAGAGAGAGGAAGCATGTGTGAGTCAACTTCTTCATTAACGCGAATCAGCTGAATTAATTTCCTTTTCCTGGGAAACTGTACATATCGCGTGGCAGATTTAAAAATGGCTGAAAAGAATTCAAGTTGCACACGGAAAGAACAATTTTACTGTAGTATCTAAAAGTTTAGCTAGATACAAATCAGAAAATAATTTTATTTTGGACTATCAAAATAATTATGTGAGAGGTTCAAACATGATGATACTAATGCAAAAAGTCTAGCAATTGGTTATTTAAATGTCCAGTATAAATTTTTTAATGGTTCAGCATAATTAATTTCAGATCTGTATTTCAGTAAAATTGTCCTTTCCGTGCATTTTATGCAGTGATTTCTGAGAAATGGCATCTCTTAAACAAGAGCTTTTCGTGATTTTGATTACCGTGTGAATTTTGTGGCGAAGCGATATATGCGTTTCTTGGCCGCAGACAGTCAATGACCGCGCGAAAACAACGTCCCATTCTTATCAAACTGGGAGAAAAAAGTGTTTTATTCTGATTCGACCGCGTTTATATTTGGAGCAATCGGGCGACGAAAATACAACACGATCGGTTGACACCGCCATATATTCGTAAAACGATCGTATGGGCGATGACAGCTTGAGCTGCGTAATTCAGTGCGAAATCGCGAATAAAATATATCATTGTCAGCGATCGTGAACGCCGATAAGACAGGCTGGCACGAATGGCAGAGGCAGCTTCCTTTGTTACATCCCGCGCATGTCACCTTTCATGCGGCATATATAATTACAGTATGCTCTGCAAGTAAGCTTTATTGTTGCCTCAATGTGCAATTATAAATCTCGTTTTGACGAACGGATTTCGCATCCTATTCACATAGATCAATATCGGAGTCTATAGACACAAATGAAAGATATTTGTTTCGTCTCTATCTGAGAAGTACGAGAGAAACACTCGCTAATCCGTTAACTGTTTTGCAAACTGAAAGTAAGCCGATGTTTTGCAATCGTGTTGTTCACTAGACCTATCTAATGCTTTGCAGAATAAATTTATCTTGAAGAGCGATGCATAATACAAAAGCTATTTTTAAAAAATAAATAAATAAATACAAATAAATACAAATAGAAATAAATAAAAATCAATAAAAATAGATATATACAAATAGATAATAGAATGTGCGACATTTAATTTTACTTTGTATTTTATTTTAACAAAAATTTGAATAAAGATTATTACTTGTTGTAATTTATATATTTTTAATAACAGATGTTTCCATAATTAAGTCTTGAATTAAATATATATTAAAATTCTTGCTTGGAGGATAAAATTTTGTTATATAAGTTGAATCAAATCTTCATTTACAACGTTGAATAATGCACAAATTAAAACTTTCTTTAAATTTTTACTAAAAAATTATTGATTTAAGATCCAAAGAATACGTTCTTATTTTCAAACGCATCATATATATTTTAGATTTTTAATTTACAATGGTCTAAAAGGAAAAAAGAAAAAAATTATCTCTTTGTCGAGCTTTATTTTTTTCTTAAGCGGAATAGGTAATAAGTGACTAATCTGTATCTCGATAGCAATTTGCGATTAAACATTAATGCTCCAATAGCAGCATGAAGATTTGTATTATCGACGAGCGCGAGTGGATACGGCTCTACTGTATACATAAATATGTAAATTCGAGCGATTAACATATTCGGCGCGTTATCTCTAATTATCATGAAAGAAGTAGAGAGCCAGGTTTATCAAGTCAAGACTACTCTCTAACGTTTCAACGGCTAGCCTTGCTTGTTTGACGTGCTGTTTTGTCGCGAGGTATTACTGTGACGACTTGATACTGGCAAGCAATAAAAACGAGCTACTCTCGAACGCTTAATATTCCGATTGACGACTTTCGTTCCCGTATATTCGGCACTCACCTGGAGAGAGGATCGACGAACAGGGCGACGATGATGACCGCGATGATGACGCACGTGAGGTAGATCGCGGAGATCTCGTAGATCTCCGACTCCGGTGGTCGCTCCAGGTTCTCGTGGCCTCCGTTGCCAAGGACGCAGAAATCCGCACCGCACAACTTGATTTTGTCCCAGCTGTTGGTTGTGCTGTTGCCGCTGTCACTATTCTGCCCGGCATCGCTCAATACTGCAATTTGAAAGTGAACACTGAATAGCTTCTTCGAACATACACGCTTTCTCCGTTTTATTGTAAAATTTTCCGAATTTAATTCAAAAAGGAAAAACACAATAGCGATTGAAGTAAATTAAAAGCCTTTGTGCTTAAAAATATTTTTTAGATATTGATTTTATTTATTACTGCACAGAAAAAAATTAATATCAAATCAACAATTCATTGTTTCATAATATAAGCAAGAATATAAAATTTTCTTGGAAGAATTTATAATCTTAAACTGACATAATTTGCTTACATGGAGAAAATTTTTCTCTTCATGTAAGCAAATTATGTCTGTTTAAGATTATAAATTCTTCCAAGAAGATTTTATATTCTTGCTTATATATGAAACAATGAATTGTTGATTTGATACTAAATTTTTTTCTGTGTGCTAATAAACAACTTAATGTCATTTTGATTGAATGTTTCCTTATTAATTACAAGAAAAAATCAGATTATTTTACTGAAATTTTGTTGTTTAAAAAGCATATTATATCCTTAACTGCACATTCAATATAACTGCAGTATATTCTGTGATCATTCTACGAATTTAAGACCTGAGTTTCTCCTCGCAACGCCAGTTGGTACGGAAACTATTTTATCGTCGTCGTATATATCACGGTCGAGAAATAAAATCGGCAGGAGGCTATCAACGCGAGGGATCTGGCAACTGCTATCTGTACTCGGATAACGCGTAACAATTTATTACCGAGTCGATTATGCTGGTTCGAAGCTCGGGTGCTCGGAGAATCGCACGGCGAACGGTGTGTGCGTAAGCGGTAAATCGAGAGGTCGACCTGTTACGCCGTACCGGAAACTGGCGTGCCAACCGGGTGCCAGGTCGTCTCGATCGTCGCGAGAGAGCCGCGAGGGACGCGAGGGACGCGAGGAGAACGCGGTGAAGAAGCGAAGAAGCTGAACACTTCGTAAATCAATATTTCATGGGCGAGTTTCACCGTCGACGAGACGCTCTTCCCTAATCGGTTTTGCGGACTCGCGGTTTGCGCATTATGCACGCTACACCTCGCCTTTCCACGATCGAAAAATCGATTATGCGCGTCGGCTCGTCCCGGCGTGGAGGTAAACGACGAGCGCATCGAGGTCACGGTTGCACCCATGGTGGGACATCCATCGCGTAATCCCGTACCCTTATTCACGGCGCGTGGTAGCCAAGGAAGACCTTTGTCGAATGTAAATCACAGCTGGTTACCTCTGACAGGGATGCAATAGACATCGCAACCTAGCGTGTTCCGATTGCTTTATTATCGCCATTAAGACAGCTGTGATTGCGAAGTCGTGAAGATTCTGCACGCGCTTCACGCGCAAACGCGAAGAAATCTCACGATGAAACGCAACGTACCATTAACCTACCGCTCTTATCGTATTCGCTCGTGTGTTTTATGTCGCCGTAAAAATTTATTTTAATCCCGACAGTTGTTCTGTTGAACAGAAAATTTCATGTTAAGGCTGACGCTAATAAGCGGGGATCACTGAACTGAACTTCGGCGGTGAAACGCTCGCAAATAATTTATCGGAGAGAGAAATTCCCGTGCAGCTGTACAAACGCGCGCTGGCCCACGCGCATGTGTGTCGCCAATGAGGAAGCGCACGATATGCGTTCGAATGCGCTCGTTTGCGCGAAACCTTCTCGAAAGATCTCGTTGGTATTCGGCGTGTCGAGTCGAATCGGATACGTGGGCTAGGAGTCGCGCTACGCGCCCCGATAGAACGCAACCGATTCGCCTGAACGCGCTAACGTGCAGCGGCCGCTTCGTACACGTGCTATTATTCGCTCGTGTGATATAATGTGTAACAAAGCATGAGCCTTTACGTGACGATAAAACCTTTCCGAGTGTATCGAGAAATCGCCCGATGCAAATTGCGGCACGCGTTACGGTGCGGCTGCGAAAAATTAACGGCCGTGCGCTTCTCGCCGGTTAAATCATCGACCGGAACTACTGACACGTACGACTTTCATCTTCTATCGCCGTGGCAGCGCGCGACGGCGTGCCAGGAATTTTGCTCGTCGTAACTTTACACGAACGTTTCCGGAAACAGGGAATTAATCGATAACTTTGAGTAAAACCTATTCTGAAATCTACATTGACTGATTCGCGCGCGCCTACCAGAAGAACTTTCACCGGAGCAGCACTAATAATATTACGTCGTGTTCACGATTCTCCCCACTATCGTCACCAATTGTCGGAAATGTCTGCTTTTTTATGCTGTTATCGTACAAGCATGTATGTACAAAGATATGTGCGGAAATCGTTCGATCGAGTAATGCGACTGCGAGGTGTACGACTTAATTTATGAAGTATATTAATGATAAATCTCTTAAAATATAGTAAGTATAGGCTTCTGTTCCAATATGTCTTTTTGTTTTAGGCAAACGATAAAAAATATTTCATATTTTTGTTATGTAATAACATAAGTGTATGTTAGAAAATGTATGTGATCGGACACATTTTGATTGAAGACATGAAACATATATAAGTATGTTAAAATTTACAAACAAGCGTTTTTTTATTCTATTTTTTTATTTTTTTTTTTTAATTAATACTTCTGTAATCTTAAACAATTTTAATAAAGGGCATCACTTTTTCAAGAAAAATAATACAGCGAAATAAAATAACATTACTGTCTATTTAAAGATTTAAGGTTTAAAAATTTCAGATGAATTTTACTTCCTGTGCATTCAGTTTCAATATCATGATCTGATTATTGAGATATTTAATATTAAAAGGTTGCAAAACGAGTGATGGCCTTCCCCCAAATTTTCTTTGATAAAAAATCAATACACCGTAAAAGTGCGCGACTGATATTAAGATTGCAGGTTCAGGGACATGCTTTTCATTATAATATAATTAAAGTCATTAAGATTTAAGTAGTTCAGCAAAAATAAACCGGATCCTTTAAAATAACTACTCATGTTATATATATGCCGTCGGTACGTGGTGCATTTAATCGACTTCTTCCACATAATCGATGTCATAATGAAATTCCTTATCTACAAGTATTATCGAGTCATTCTACAAAGATCTCGTCGATTTCGAGGAATTATTCAGTAATACCTGTCCATGCAATTTGTAACCTTCATACCACTACCGGCCATTCATTGCTATAATATTGCGCACCTGTCGACTTCGGCAAGGACTCAAAGCGATCTTGACCTTTGTTGTTTATTTGCAAGTGTTGCCTGGCGCGCCAATGGCATCGACTTTTCTCTGTCTACCAAATGATTGATAATGATTTAAGACAAACTTTCTTATATAGCCATCTTGAGTATCAATTATCTAGAATAATTTCTATAAAATGGAACATTCTGCGCGCTCTTTGACACTTTATTCATTTTTAAATCAATATATATTTAATATATTTTTTTAATATCAATATGTTAAATAAATATTATTTATATTATGCATGTGCATACTACTTGCTTTTATCTTCTTGATTTAGATATAAAACACACAGTTATTAACATTAAATGATATTCTATCTTTATTTATATAGTATAATATAAGATTGCACTTCATATAAATTTGCCATTAAATTTTATGTTTAACTCAAAAAACTCCAACAAAATATGCATTCTATTTTAGTTTTATCTTTCTCCTACAAGTCAATTGATAATGTTTACTGTATTCTAATTTTTTTTTAATATTCTAAATCTAATTTCTAATTATATTTCCGTAGCTCTCTCTTTATGCGCCTCCATTTGATGCGTCTAACGTATCTATGTTCTGTTTCGTAGTTCTTTCTACGCATCAATTTGATAATTAGAACGCCGCGGAGCGTTACCAAATCTTATAAAATGGCGTCGGGCCGAATTCAGTCGTCAGGAGCGGTATTCGACGAGCGAAGAAATCGAAGAAACGTTTCTTCACACATAAGACCGGTACACAATGATACGCGCGTGTCTGTATGCGTGTGTAAACACACGCGATATCGGGGAATGCGTACGAGGTAGTACAGAAACCGACCGTCGCAGGTTTATACCGGATAAATCTTGTTTCCTCCCAGCGCGAGCGTGCAATTCCCTCTCCGTCGCTCTCACGACTTCACTGGCCACGTTGTCCCTCACGCACAGGTCGGAAGCGTGATAGTGAAAACGTGAGGATGTATGCGTATAAGGAGAAGCATCGGGCGTTTAGTCGGACTGTCTGACTATAACGTTTGTCTGACTGCAACATTTCTACTCGCATACTTTGCGCAAGTTGTTGCGTAGTGCGAAATCTGATTTAGAGAGGTCGATAGACTTTATCTAGTTATAAGCAAATATTTTCTGCATTTTTATGTTTTTTTTTTAATTATTTAACTCACATATAATACATATAAGCTCGTTTATATTATAGTTAGAATAATTTAAGAATGAAAAAATAATTTTCTTATTGATTTAAGAGCTGTCTGTATAGTATAGAGAGAAATGTAATTGATAAATAACATAGTCTAAACTGATGAGCTGGCATATAATTGTACACTTATCCTACTGGAGTATTTGTACGATGTTAATGAATACATTGTGAGCTGCTGGTAATTGAGTATGAAAAACAGATTGCGATAGTATTGAGATGTGCATTATTGAGTTGCTCATTATTGAAACGTATAGTATAGTAGAATGTCTTTATTATGTGCTCGCACATAAATAAAAGGAATTACTTTTGAAAGAGTACGCATGTCGGTTTAACATACACTGAGAGAAATATCAACAAAACATTTAATTAAATAGTGATCAAATAAATTTTGTAGTTACTAGTAGCAAAAATTTAATTAGTTACATTTGACGAAGCATTTGGTTATATTTGTATAAAAACAATTGTTTGATTAAGGCTGCAGATTATTTGGTCAAAACAATTACATATTTAGAGAGTAATTACAACTATAAAATTCGTTTTATCATTATTTATTAACTAAATGTATATCTCACCAAATATTTCTGTCAGTGTAACTGAATAAAAATACTCGTTATTCAATTTTGACAGTGAGGTTTAGAGATTTTTATTCTCAGAAATCAACTGGCATCAATGTCACGGCATCAGTGTAATTGGCCCTGATCATAGCTATTAATCATGCTTATGTAAATATATGATATACACGGAAAGAACGATTTTGCTGAAGTATCAAACATTGCTGGATACAGTTCTGAAAATAATTTTATTGGACCATCAAAATAATTATGACGAATGTTCAAACTCGATGAACAATTCTGCAAAAAATTTCAACATTCTAGCAATCGGTTTGAGAGTCCAGCAATAATTATTTTGATGAACTAACAAAATTATTTTCAGATTTGTATCTAGCTCAATTTTTAGATATTTTAGCAAAATTATTTTTCACTCCAGAAAAACGTCGATAGATCGATGATACAAAACCAATGTGACTTGCATTGATTTTATCTTCTGTTAGCCAGAAGCTTTTCTTATTCAATCAAATTAGTTTGATTTCAAATGTACACGAATTATGACATCTCGAAAATATTAATGGAGTTTTGTAAATTTAAACATTATTTTCAAAAGCATAAAAAGAATAGCAACGTTTTGAAAATTTGAAGCTCGACTTACCAAGCGAAGAGATAAGATTGCCCCAGAGCTCGGCCGTCTGCCACGCCAGGAAGAAGAAACCGAAGAAGCGTACGACGATAGCGTCGATTGGCTGGTCGGTGATCTTGGCATAGACGCCGCCGACCTGCGTCAGATACGTGGCCTTAGCGGCCCACATAGGCGCGGCGCCGAGACCTAGAAGTACTCCGGCGGGCACCAGAGTGTAGAATTTGGGGTAGAACTGTGAACCGATGTACGGCGCGTAGCACAACATGGACAGGCAGAGGGTCCACTTGACGGTGAGCCTCTTGATAAGGAAAGTGGGCACGAAGATACACGAGAGCACTAGGGCGGCATAGATGGCCGAGAGCGAAACGGTGCCAAGGCCGTCGCTGGCGTTGATCGACGACTGCAGATTCGCCGTGCCCTGGAACGCGGTGAACTGCACCATGAAGGCGATGGAGACGGTACCGATGTTCTTTAGGATACGCCATTTCTCGCCACGCGACAACTTGAATTTCCTCGATTGCGTGTCGTCGTCCGCCGCCGGAAACTGCGGCGGCTTCTGCGGCTCCGGTGGTATGCCGTCGGTGCCGTCGTCCTTGTACCCTTCGTTCCTGTAACCGACCCCGCTCACGGTCACCGTGTAAACCGTGTCATCACCGCCGCCACCGCCGTCGCCGTCACCACCGCCGCCGCCCATACTTCTGCCACCGTCATTTTGCGACGCCACCATTTTACGTGTCGGCTACCTACACATATAATTGCAGGTGTTAATTGTTTACGTTAAAAGTGTAAGCACCTCTAATCAGACTTTCTTCTAAGGTTAACGCTAAGTTTCATTAAGTAATGGCAATCTCCAGTATTTATAGTAACACATTTATGTTCAGCACGAATAAAGTGTCTTATATACAGATGACATTTCGATGGAAAGTGCAACTAGTTAAAAGACAATTTGTAGTCTTTTGTCGGCGAAGATTGATGATAGATCTGTGATATACGTGCATAATAATTAATAATGTTTACATCACGTGGAAATATTATTAAAGCACGTGTCTATTGTTTTTAAATAAAAAATTGTCCTTATACATATACATAAGTATAAAGCATTAAAAAGTGTCCTAGGTCTATAAATCATCTATACCGTTGTAGCCGACGCTGCAACTACTCAATAAAAACGTTCTTGCGTGAGTACTTGTGATTAACGCGCGTCAGCTTCAAATGAGAGTTTCATCACCGTTCTTGACGCATACAATTACACGAAATCATTCATGTATACAGAGATGCACAGAGATGTATACATGCAGATATATATCAATATGGCTTTATGCACTGCGCTCGCATACACATTGTTCCCTACACAGCGATATTACGATCGCGTCCATTGCTTCCTGTGTTGCTTCTTTATCAGATTGCCGTTTCGGTTCTGCGCATCGCTTGCGTGTCTATTTATGATTTATGTAGTCGCCATTTATTCCTAAATATCACCAAACCAATTTCTACTTTTGGTATGTTTTACTCATTAATCAATAATATTTTTTTGCTTTCGACGATATTTTATTGCGATTAAATGATAATCCATTAAAATTAGCACATTAATCAAACATTTATTAAAAATTGTTTCACCATAGCTAAATTATTATTACTGAACTCTTTTTTTTAGTGCATAAATTTATAAAGGGGGGCATGCAATGTTTCTGTTTAGAAGGAACAAGATTAAAAATCTACAATTTTCCGCTCTCAAATCACTTTTGCGCCACCGTTGCATTAAACTTAAATGATAGGTAAACGTAATATTAAAAATAAAGTTGGAAAGAGAGAGAGAGAGAGAGAGAGAGAGAGAGAGAGAATCGCTTGTCAAAACAATCAACTCGACTAGCTTGTTCTACTACTTGTCTCGCGATTTCCCCATTTATTTAATGAACACTTTTATCGCTATATAACATGCATAGAATATGTAACTAACATTATAGCATAATATTGTAATACGCTATTAGAACAAATTTTTGCGTATTTATAACTTTCTCAGAGCTACCGCTGCGCAAACAAGAATCCGCGATCGCGGTGAATACAGCATGACAAACGGCAACCTTTCGAGAGAGAGAACGGCAAGGCTGCGTAATCCTTACAACGGGTCGACGGCGAGGCGCGGGCGTTATGTGGTGTAATATCCGCGTGAGTGGATACGAAAATATTAATCAGCCGCCATATGTGTATGCTAATTATGAGTGACTGTCGCGAGTGACGGACGATCTGTCGCTATGATCGGGAAAAAATGCGTACGTGTTATGCACGTGTTGCGCTGTTTTTGAGGAAGAAAGATCAGAGCTAACTATTGTCGATAATTCTTTCTGTCGTACTTACTACTCTGCTAGATTGCTTAATACAAACTCCATATCAATTCTTACTTTTCAGAAAATAAGCCAAACTATTATAAAATAGACCACAAACGAAAGCAATGATATTAAATCATTATGAGAAGATTGATTTTGCATATACGTTTACTGCAATGGACAGACACACATACATATATGTGTATTTTTGTAAAACACGATCTACGAGATAAATTAGTATTTTTCTGTTGAGCAAATAAAATCTTGTAAGAATTTGTGCTTGGACTATAATACCCTCAAATAAATTAAAAGATGAACAGAGTGATGTATAAAAATGTGTTGTTTTGCGATTTTTTTATAATTGAATATGTTATAATTACGTATAGTTGAATTGTTATAATGATAAATAAATATTAATTATTTAATATTCAAGTTGACATAAAAAATATTTTCATAAAAAAATAATATGGCCTATATTTTAATTTGCACATATTTTTATTTTATGTCTATTATAATTTCTAACATGTTAAAATTCGAAGATTAAGTCATGGATACTACGAGGAAGAAATGTATCAAGGCGAATGCAGAATACAGTCGATTTTATTTCACTTGTACGTGCTCGACGAGTTCTTTATTGAGTGTGATTCTCTGAACAATCGCCATATCTCTCGTGCGATAAAAAGCGATTGCTACTCCCGTCCGTGATAATTTTACCGCCAACGTTTTTACGAATAAAAAGCATGTCCGGCCTGTCTGAGACCGCGCCGACGCAAATCAATTTGCTCGGAAAGAAAAATTGCGTACGTTATGCAAATAATTGAAAAATGTCCAACGTGATTATTACAATCGTATGACGAAAACAGATATTCCGCAATTATTGCGATTACGTTTCTTAGAAGATAGATGATCAAAGCTTTCGATCGTAACTTATTTCTTGTATCATGTCATGTATCGACACAAGATGTTTTCAATCGTGTGCCAGATAGTTTTATTAAAATTGCACCGTGCACGCGGGTGGGATTCATTTAAATCGCGAACGTGGCGAATCGCGTGCCTATTCTGTTGCGTCAGTAGCAGCGAAAATTACGCGGCGCAGAGATAGACACGCTTCGTTACAACCGCATGTCAAAATAATCAACGTGACGTTTTTCTACGCTCTTGTTACGAGGCATCGGTCGCTGCACGCGTGAATATTCTTGTACGGCGACGAAGTAGAGAATAATGATTATTACGAAAGATGAAATAATTGTCAATGTAAATAGCAAAATAGATGAAATGAGAAACAATGTTCTTCTTGTGTTACGTCTTTTCTGAGAACTATAATACCTAATGTAATTTTTGAAGCAGTTATAATTTGAATATACTAGAAACAATATTTTTTAAATAGAATATAATTGAAATAAAGCTCTTATTAAAAATGAAAAAAATGTATATATTTAATATATATATAAAAATGTGTAAATATAAAAAAATATCAATATTTCGAAATATCGTTATGAGATATGTGGAAAAAATATCTTTTTATGAGCGTTATTCGATTTCTTCTAAATCAATGAATTTGGTTCTAATTTTTTATACAAATCACAGAAAAATCTCTTCATTAAAAAAGATTTTTTCGTCTAAGAATATAATAACATGGCTGTGCATGTCCTGTTTTCTTTCATTAAAACATTCAGAAGCACATTTCGGAGACATGTTCACAAATTTTCTTAAACCTGTTGTGACATACGATTAGAAGACATAAAGAAGGATCAACGATTTGTCTGTGGCCCAAAATCTCCTCAACAAATCTCGATCTTGAAAATGGTTGAAATTGATTGACCCAGCACCAGAAACCGGTGGAATTAAGGCGATTCGTCGCTGGTGAAAGCCGGTTTTGATCATTTAGATTCGTGATATTCGGTGTGAACGACTGAAGGCATTCCGCTCGGAAGCCTAAATATCGGTATAATCGTATAAATTCACGCCGAGCTAACGGACCATCGTGGGCCTCCGCGATGAGAAAAGATTAAAAAAAAAATACTAATATGTGCAAGAGCTCCTGCGAATTAGCGACGACGAATGAATATATCGCGAATCTAATATATCCTTTCTACCGGAAACGCGCACGAACAACGAGTTTTATATACAACGCAATAAAACCCATTCTACAGGCCCTACAAGTCCCTCTTCGGATCAACCAAAGAGAAAGATGCATATCTCGCGGAGAGATAAGACGGGCGACTGCGGCGATTATTCAATTTCAAGACGATGTCGCGCGCTCGTAGGACGGCGACGTGATGAAACGTCTAATTACCTTGACATGTTTCCCCATGAAAACAGAAGACACGGACGGTGTGTCGATTTTTTCCGCGTGCACAGCGCGAACTGTACAGTTATTATCCGTCAATGATGAAAACCGTGATTGCCACAGACGCGAGCTCACGAGACAAGATATTTGGTAACCGTGCCGGCCCGTTTACTCGTTTTCTTAAACGTCTTCCGTCATTTTTTGCTGAATTTACATCATCCGTAAAACATCGTAAGTTGCTAATTCGCTACTCTCACTGATCTTCTTGGAAACTTCTCAATTATATATGATTATCTAGAGAAATATCCAACAAGCTCATATTAAAAAGACGTAACACTGGCTGACAAAAGCGACCGTTTTATCCCCGAGTTTCCGTGAGATGGATTTTTAATTATTTTTACCTTGTCATTAAGCATATCGTTCGCAAATCAAGATTGCCGTAATTACCTAGCGGGGTATCTCCGACAATACGGAGTTGTGCATTGTGCAAGCGCACAATGGCCGAGAACGCGTGTACAAGTAAACTTGTAAATATTCGCCACAAGGACAGGTAGTATCGCTTTCGATCATCACTTCTCTTACTTCATCGTATCGTAAAGGAAACCATCCGTAAAAAGATTGTAAAGTACTCGTAAGATACAATTAGCAAAGTAAGACACAATAAATGATCTCATGTTAAGTCTAATTGAGCTTTAGTAATATAACATTAAGAAGTAAGAAGTTTTAAATCTTTACAAAATCTAACAATAAGAAATAGAACGCTTAAAAATTCTATGAAAAATGTATAGTTAAAGATTAAATATAAAATAAGCTTATACAAATAAATTTTAGCGATAAATGTGAAATAAAAATATGTTTCAAGGTCGATTAATAAAAAAAAAACGAATTGCTGATATTAAGACTAATCCTAAAATATTGTATTAATGTCGTTTTACAGATGCCTATACTAATGATTTAGGCTTAAACGATTCGCTAGCGGTTCTTTGGGCCCGGAGATGTCATCGCGCGCGATCGCTTAGCGAAACGTCTCGCTTCTTCTCCAAAGAGATTGGGAACACAAATGGATGGAATTTTTTTTCTCGCGCGGTGAAATCGAACGCAGACGGGAGGGTATCGTCGCGAGGAACGGAATGGAAAAAAAATTCCATTCGCTTTGCACTTTCGAATCGCGCGAGCAGACGTGCCAATTGGGTTTAGTTAAAACCGAGCGTGAGAGTATACACACGTGGATATCCTTGCGAATAATCTCAGAGCTATTTTGCGCCAACTTTTGCCATCGCCGGTTTATTGAAACTTGAAGATTTAAATGGTATATTCGGTGGATTCAAATTGATCCACGTGTTGCTGCCTTCCTCACCGTTCAACGATTTTTGCTAAATTGCTGTTGATGATTTCGCGCAAGTTGTATAACAGTCCAACTATGCGAAATCAAATTTACATATAAGCCAAAGAATATTACAGTTTAAATATATTTACAAATAATTTTTAAAAATATGCTTACAAATTTCTCTCCTTCTATTTTTATTCTTGCATTGTTTATTTAAATAATTTAAAATTATTCTATCGCAGAAAAAATATACTTCACTTTAGAACTATGTACAAGCTGATATTTATCAGTTAATTTATCACTGTCACAACACGAAAGCAATGAAAAGTGTGCAAAAAAGAAATGTTTCTTTTTTTGTATTTTTTTTTTTTAACATTCACTTGATTTAGCACTCAGTCAACTGTCGGCCGACAGTCGGAATGTATAATAGTGCCATTTTCTTCTCTGTCTAGAGAGCTCTGTAGAGTGTAACTAATCTTACTGTCGTCAGTGTTCCATTTTCTCGTTTACGTAACTCCCATCATACGAGCGAAGCGATTATTTTGTGAGGCCGTAGCAAAAATAAATACGAATGCATCTGTGTATTGTATCTCCGACATTATAGCACATACACGATTCTTCGCGAAATTTATTGTACATGCGATCGTGCATGTTACATGAGTCCTTTCATGGAAAAGGATGTACACAAGTGCCAGATAAAGCAGTATACTAGGAAAAAATGACTGGTTGTGCTATTATCTTTATAGTCACACCGTAGATCAAGTGAGGGATAGGAGGGAATCGTAAACTCTCATCATACAGGGAAAATAAAGAATATATGATTGGCACTACAATGATCGATAATATGGTTTCCAATTACCATTGACATTTGCGGAATTGAATGTCATATCAATTCTGTGTACCTGGTGTAAAGCAGCACCGCAAATTATCGAGTCCGCGATAATTTTCAATTCCGGTAATTCACGTTTCTTAAGCTGTGATAATTGAAGTGAATTGTTAGTTTGACGATCATATGCGATGAACAGTCTGTGATAATCCTCATTACTGCCTCATTGTTACCTCCCCTAAATTAATCACTGAAATAACTGTAGGTAAAAATATTTTCTTGAAAAAATTTCGATGCAAAATAAAACTTTCGAAAAGGCTTTGATAATAAAATATCAAAATAATAAATAAATAAAAATACATTCACTGTCGAATCAACTTGCATGTTAATTACTAAATTTGTAAAAAGAAATCTCTTTTTCAATACAGTTAATCCGTAAACATTCACGTAAGGGTCAAACTAGGACTTGGATACAAGCTGTAAATTTACTAATTAAATATATTATGTAATAAAATATTTTTAAAACTGGATTTCTTTTAATTTTTAATGTGTGAAATTGTTATTTATTATTTTATCTATCAAACATGTCTCAGTATATAATTACTTATAAAAAAAATAAAAACATGTTACATTAAGAAAGTCCCCATTTGCGGATTCATCCTTACGTTCGTCTTCGCAATCTTATTAACGGTGCTCAGATGACACGTACAAGGGTTCTTGTAGATTCGTATGTCGTCGATGTAATCAACGTGAATGCGTGACCGGCCGTGCCATGCAGTGACACGTGTCACGACGTGCATTATAATTAAACGGCGCTTACGACAAGTAATCGACCACTCCTACATGCTCCCATGTCTCTTTCAAACCACTATTCCCGAACGCTAGTCGTTGGTTTTTCCACCATTCGCGTATTCTATACGAAAATCGCAAAATACAGGGAGAAGAATATTAAGTAGAAGAGAATGTAACGATCTACTGTAGAATGTAAATGGAGGGAAATGATGTGACGGTAAAATGTTACGCGCAATGAATGAACGATGGAAAAATCTTGAAGATAAGATAAATGACAGCAGATAAATAAAAAAATTCCACTACCATAAACGAAGCGCCGTTTTAATGGCCGTCGACTATTTGGAGGTGTCGAAGACTCATTAAGCCGACCTCGATTATGCAACTGTAGAACGCAGCGCACGATCGCGTTCGTCCGGTTTCGCCAAACTGTCATCGACGTACGTCACCAAAAATTCGACGTCAATGATGTATTGATAAATTGATAATCGTCTGGATGGCGAAGGCACACGAATGTTATCACATACACATATCTTATTATTTTCAGGTGTGACATATTATATTTTAAAAATGTGATAAGTTTTTCCCAGTTACATATTAATTTAGTGAGTCTCGAAAGTTAATTCTGAAAATTAACTTTTCAATTAATTTTTATATACAACTTAACTAAAGTAAATCTACACATAAAATTGAAAACATTTCAATATAAAATAAAACTTTCGAAAAGGTTTACTATATCATTATAGTATGTCACGCTATATATCTCATCATTTTCAAATGTCATTTTCTTTGATCTCCCTTTTTATAGTAAAATTTAAAAAGTTCTAAAATTAAAAAAAATTATTTTACTAGAAAGTTCAATTACTCTTAAATAAATAAGAAAAATGTTTTGTCATGTTTTCGTCTCCCAGCCGAACTCTTCTGTACAATCAGTGGCCAAGCTGCGTAATGCACACACCGCTGACTCAGCGCGTTTATCAGTACGTGGATTATTAACGGCTACGAGTGGCATTCGAGAATCATGAACCTGATATTAAGCGCGGTAGCCGATTATCCATGAGTATACAAGCTATTCGAAGTCAGTATGTCAAAATGATATCGACATAAACATTTCTTTCGACAGTATCTTTGCTACTGTTCGGGATGTGAAAAAAATGTAATAAAAGAAAAATCAACATGTATTTTCAATTTTATGTGTAGATTTACTCTAGATAAGTTGTATATTAAAATTAATTAAAAGTTACTTTTCAAAATTAACTTTCAGGACTCATTAAATTGATATGTAATTGGAAAAAATTTATCAATTTTCTAAAATATAATATTTTATATTGAATAATTTTTATATATTTTCTGACATGAGTTTTTACTGAACAATAAAAAAAAATAAAAGTGTGGAACACTTTTGCGCATATTGTGGAGCGTTTTATTTACCGACTACATAGAATTAGTAGCTCATAAAATCATATGATTAAATGCATAATGCATATGCATACATTTCAAAATTAAAATAAAAATTTGAAAAATTAGAATAATGACATATTTGATCATTCATTGCATTCGATAAATAAAGTATAATCTGTAATAATATTGGTACTCTAATAGATTAATTCTGTTAGTACTCAGAAAAACTGCTTGCTCTCCTCAACAGAAGACACGTTTTTTTAACATTATAAAATCTACCGATCAAACTCTCCAAACGAAGGCAATGACCGCGCGTTAGTTGTTTTATGATCTAGAACGGAGAAGAACTTTCAACTTTTGTGCTTTATGAATTTTGCATTATATCCCGTATGCTAACAATAATCACAAGAATTCATCACCTAATAAAGGAGATATCACAAAAGGTCATAATACTTATAAAGATCATAATACCACCTTCTCCTCTGCCTATATTTGATTAATTGTCTATTTGATGCACACACTCGCGAAATATTAATATTCCAACATATTCGCGAAATATCAAAATTATTTTGATATCTAAAAAAATCACAATGAAAAATAGTCATACACATAGATTTAGAGCGAACCGGACTGTAATCCGTGGTCAAGGTACCGGCAAAGCCGCTTGACCAGCATTCAAATCTTTTCCCGTTTCCTCCACCTTTCTCCCTTCCTCTTACTATCCTTTTACTAAGGCTCACTCATACTGTATCTATACTACTGCCAGAGTGCATTTGGATCTCGCGTAAAGATGCAACTCTTGAAGATATTGTACGATGAAACAGCTATGCGCTTTTAATATATTTTTTATATTCTTGCATTATAAAAGATAACGTTCATGAGACGCTCGAATGTTAATAGTTGCATTTGTTCCGAGTCCCGACTACGCTTAAAAATTAGAAATATTGTTTTCAAAGCACAAGTAATATTTCTAGCTACAAATCAAAATTAATTGTATACATAAAATATATTGTTATCTACTAAATATAATAATAATAATAAATTTTAATTTCCTTAATATTGTGCACAATTAAAGATTTAATTAACAGCTATATATACATACAACGTATATATATTAGAAACAAATGTGTTCCGAGAAATCGGAAGAAATAACGTGTTCAAATTTTTATATACAACAAGAGTAAAATTGGCTAATGGTACACTTTCGTGTTGTTTTGTTGGGAGTCTATGAACGTCTCGGATAATTTGGGAAGGTCGTAGCGACGAATCGAGGTCACAACACTCTCGCGGGCATGCGCGCGAAAGAATCTACCTTTTAGAACGCTATTTATACAGGACGTATGCGATTTGCCCCGAGGCGTTATTAAATTGCCGAGCCAACGTTTTCCCCGTGCGATCCTCCCGGCGGTATCTACATTCTACGATTGCTCAATCCACTATAATCGTGCACGCGTTTCCGGGTGAAGCAAAATGGAAGAACGCGATCCTAAAATAAAGGATTTTTAAAATTATCTGCCTTGAATGGCGTAATTATTTCAAATAAATCGTTCCGGTTCTCCAGATTTCTTTTTTACAACAGTCTTCCGAATTACGTGTACGCGTTATGATCCAGTTTTACGATACGTGCATACGAATCGCCGACAAAAGCAATAAAACATTGCCGTCGTAATGCAAACTGTGCCTTTCATAATTCTAATTTGCGCACGAATGGCAAAAAATTTCATTATAATGTTTCGTGGACTTAGTTTTTAGTTTTGTCAAAGATATTCTGTTACATGTTATATTTATATAATATATTCAATATTGTGATATATAAAAATATACAATATTTTATATATCACAATATGATATATAAAATATTAATGATTATTATTTATGTAAAAATTTAAATTTAAATGAGTTCAAATTTATATGTATGTATAAAATTACTTGATAGTAGCAACATCAAAAAAGATATGTCCATAATTATCTGCGAAAATAATTTGTAATAAACAATAATAGGAAAACGTAGACCAATAAATAAGCCTTATTCAGTCATTTTTATATAATTTGTAATATTATCGCATCATAGTTTCTCCATGTAACATCCATATCTTTTGTCTTAACGTTTGTTAGATTTCCTTGAAAGGCAGAGGAAATTAACAGGATATGCATAATCTTTGCACGCGGTTCACACACGGTAATTTAAGCGATATAGCATTACATAATATCCAACTCGATGAAACAGTTTACTAATGATTCCTGATGACAATAAATACACTGTTATGTTCGTAAAGTGATTAAAAGTATCCGGTACAAATTTTCTAACGACTTTGTATAATTTTTCTTCGGTACTTTAAGCTACATATTATTATATTTACAGAAATTACGTATGTACCTAATCAAAATGTAAATTAAAATAATAATGGCACTTTAGCAATCTATTTCATTCTTTATTATTTTAAAATACTAACACACAATAATTGTCAATATTTTGAATCAATGATTTATAATTAAATAGAAAAGCTGCAGAAACAAATAATATTACTCATAAATTCACAGTATCAGGTATACTTTTTTATACTTTTTTCTATTCAATTTTTTCATAAATATTTATTTCCATTTGACGTGATTTCTCAATTTGCACAGAAAATATTAAATAATATTGAAATAAATTATTTTATAGAAATGTCGCGTTTGGAGTTAAATATTAAGTAAAGAATTCACTAGTTGCTTCATTATGTGTTACATCATCGGTCATCAATCGTTTGAGAAACGAGATTTCATGCACAAGACTCGAAACGGAGAATACTTTTTTTGATGAATCAAATCGATCAATCAGATGGTGTCACGCATTAGGCGACTTGCAAAAAAGACAAACTGGTTTGTAACGGTAATCGAAACCCGCGGCTGTTATCTGTTATCTATTATCGATCAACAAAAAAATGATCCACTTAAGGTTAAAGAACCGATCGTCTCGCTGATCGCTTTAATTGCCGTCATCTTTTCTGAATACAAAAAAACATTAATGCTCTTTTTAACGCGCGCGATGAAAGATGACTCATTACGAGTGTTTTTACGTTCACCGATATCACTTAATCGATGCGTAAACGGGACTCGACCCTTTCAATATTACGCACCGTTACGATTACCGCTAAATGGACAATGTTATTTTCTTCTGATTCTTCGAGTTCTATTGAAAGAAAAGGAAAATGAAAGGAAATTTCTTGCAGCTTCGGTTGACCTTCGACGCGAATTTCTACGGCACGGGTATCTTTCTCCTGTCACACCAGGGTCGGAGATGACATTGACCATTGTATACACGGAGGCGATACGAAAGGTCCTTGCGAAAAGAAAAGATGTCACCGAGCTATGCGCCGCTATATATGCGTGCGTTCGGCATGCATGCGTGAGAAGCGCGCGCCGTACGCGCATGCAAATGCACGCGGCCGCGGATCTTCCGAGGTTGATATTTGTCAATATTAATTACAGCGTGCACATTTTTTCCTCAACCTTCATCCGTAAATCAACAGAACTTTTATCTTTGCATTTCTCATTTCAATAAACATTATTCACTTCGCGAGAATTTAACAAGAAGCAGACGTCTGACGAGATAACTTACTGGTTTGACTTTAAAGCAATATGATTTTCTTATATGTCGCAGAACATCTCAATCATTCGATGATCGCTTAATTGTCAGATCAAAGATTTACTTTAAAACAATGTAGAAAAACTTGAAGTTCACTCCTTTATGATAATTAAATTAATTTTAATTTTTACAAGAACAATTATTACCATAATTAATACAATTATTATGATTTTGCCATTACTACAATTATTACCATAATTATTACAATTATTATGATAACTAATCATAGTTTATTTATCCATTTAGAGTACCTCCGGTTAAAACTGGTATGTTTATTATTGCTTTCGCTATTGTCTGTTTAATTCAACAGACATGTACTAGCAAATTCTACAGGTGACTTAAAATTTGATAGCATAACAATATAAAATTTTTTATAATCGCGATATATTACGTGTTACTAAATACTCATTTGTGTATCACGTTTCGGTCGCGGAAGGATTATCCATTATTTATACACATGCAAGATTCAGTTGCGTTGGCGTACATACGCACCGTTGGTCGGTGTCAGCGCATTGTTCTACCTGTTAAATTAGGCCGGGTAATGTTGATTGCAAACGACGCTCCATTGGTTTTAGCTTTCTCGGCGGCGTTCGCTCGACATACCTCGACGATTTTCGATACACAAAGGACTGTGAAAGGCAAAACGCTGTTCGATCAGACTAATATCTACTTAGCCAGGTGAAGATGTGATTCATGTTGCTTTTGCATCGCACAATACCGTCGTATTATCACGCAAAGTGTGACTAAACGCAGCGAATCGCGGAATAATACCTGGGAAATATAATTGTGGCTCTGAGCGATTTTCAACCATGCGAATCGTAATTATATCCGCATCATGCTAATGCTCAACGCACGTCTCCGCGCACGATATAAAATGCGCTCAGAACACGCGATAGACCCCACTCATTTTCCTACGAAATTAATTTTCATATACTCGCATTTTCATCCTGGAGTAATTTAATTCCGCCATATCTACACGTGCAATCGAGAATTGAATATAGCAATAGTATATATATATATATATATATATATATATGTATATATGTATGCATCTCGTCCTATGTATAACGAGATTAAATCAGATCGTTCTTTTCACGCTTCTTTAGATTGAAATGGGCGAACCTGATCCGCGGTGAAGAGAATAATGCCGTTCTGAAAAATAATCTCTAACAAAAATCTAGCGAAAGCAAAAATATGCCCGGTATGAATAATCGCTCAGAACATTTGTCACACGAAACAATTAAGAACCGCGGATTAATTGGTAGTATGAGATTTTATACGAACACGCGCACTCGATAATGCGATAATCCTATAGATGTATCGCTATCGGCGCCAATTCGATCGTACATCTCGCCCACGCCTAGACTTTATTATACCTGCATCTATTCGCGGTATACTGACTGAGACGCGAGAGACAATTGCACGCACGTGGCCGGATACTATGTATATTCGCTATGGTTTAGAAAGTCCGTGAAACGATTGGCTCGTGAACGTTACAACCGTTTCACAACGAATCATCGTGTAAGGTGTGTCCGCACCAATGTGTAGTCTTCATGTGGAAGAGAACATAATAGATCACATACAAAGATCCCCGGTGCAAGTATCTTTGATTCATTATGCACCGGCCGGTAGCCAATCTCACACTCGATCGTGCCTGGAGGAAGATAACTGTCGTTATTAGCACTTCTGCGAGAAATGTGTAAAACTAACTGTAAACGCAATAACCGTTACGCGAGATTTGTGTGCCTACTATTTGCTAATGTGTGCACTTAAAATATCAAGTCTCGATTATCATTGAAACACATTGATAAATGAGACTAATGTTATTTCCTTTCTACAAATTATACAATGATATACATATATGAAAGGCTTTTTCATAAATTTGTGTTTAAATTTAATCTTGACTCGTTTTTGTACATAATTTAAATTAGTATTTATATATTATTAAAATTTAATCACCCAGAAAATAATTTTATATATAAGAAAAGTTATGCTAAAATATTTATAAATTTAGCTAAATACGGATCTAAAAATAAATTTTTATTGGCCCAAAATAATTATACAGGATACTGAAGCTAACTACCAGAATGTTAAAACTTTTTGCATTTCTCATCATGCTTAAGCGTCTACATAATTATTTTAATAATTAAATAAAAAATTATAGATTGTATTTTGCTAAGTTTTTAGATACTTTAGCGAAACCGTTTTTCCGTGTTATAATCCTCTTTAATTTAATTAAAAAATTATTTTTATTTTGTCCGGATTTAATATAACTAATCCATGCAATAATCTTTCTGCAAAATATGATAAATTGCAGTATTCTTAGATGCTCAGCGTTTCATAATGAAATCATATAATTATTTAATAAAAGTGATTAATTCTTGTCTTATATAAACTGTACATGAAATCTATAATGTCTATCTATAATCTATTATGCATTTTTTAATCCGTTCTTGCACTATTAAAATTTTCTGCAATTGTAAACTGTTATCAGCTAAGATAATTTGTATTATTTTTGGGCTTTGAATGCAAAGAATCAAGTTTGATCGTTTCAATAATATGTATATGAACACAGTTTTGTATTTCGAGACGAACTTGCACGGCATGTTAAATAAGCCGGAAAACGTAATGTTATCTCTACTCCTTAACAACGATGTCTTTAAGTACATGGCGCAATTTTATGTCATACTTGACGGTCATAAATGTCTTAACGATTCTGCCGGCTCCTTCGCGCCTTTTGAACACACCACCGTTAAAGATTTCGTTACCTGTTTTTCGTAATATCCGAGACATATGAATAAAAAGAGAAGAGATAAAGTAAAGCCTGTCAGAGCTATGTGCGATATACTGTGCGATATATTGAAAGGAAGATAAATCATTATCATTTGACGTACTTATGTGAACATTGCGCATGGAGTACGCTTAAAATCTTTACATTTCGGTGCATTAAGGAACGCGCTCAGAAAACAGGAAGACCAGCACGCATGCATATACGTGTGATTATACACGTATCCTGAAATTGTGAAAGATCGCTGTGTATTAGGCGATCATTAGATGCTCTCGTAACTCTACTCTGCCTCGTTACATTACCACGCATCATAGCGCAAGTCTCCCCTGCGGCTTCTGAAATATTTCATTATTCTTATCGCGGGTTTAATTAGTCATTACCCAGTCGCCACGTCGCTCGATATTACACAGGCCCATACGTAGCCGTGTGATATTAATAGAAGTAATTTATACAGAATGTATTAATGCAATTGGCCTTTTTGTTGATGTTAATACACAGGCGAATACTATATATCTCTTTTTACTGCGAGGTCATTATAAAAATAGCCATTTAATGAAAATTGTCCGTGTGCAAAAATAATGCAGTATCGCACCTTATATTGCAATTATGTCATATATCTAATATTTTCTCCTGAGTAAAAATTATGAAATGAAAAATTATAATAATAAAGTAGATAGTCCTTTCACTTCTTTCCGAGTTTTTGAATTTTTGCATACTGAAATTTTTGAATTCTCTCACATTTCAGCTCTATCAAAAAAACTTTCGTTTAGCAGATATAAAATTGTCTTCTCTAACAGCATCGTAATAACGCGGAAATAAAAAAAATTTAGTGCACCTTTTACCGTAACATCTTTATTGAAATCATTGCTGATATTTATACTGTACAATGTGTCGTACGTAATCATAAATTTCTTTAGATAAAATTACGAGAGCTTTGCTTCTGTTACATCCGGATAAAATATCGATGAAATCGTAGACAAAGTTCAAATCTTACGGTATGCAAAGTGAAATTTGTTAGGTAACAACACTTTCCATAATTCATCTTCAATGTAGAATTTCTAGCGTAATTTTAAAATGGTAAATGTAATTGATATAATCGATCTTCAATGCAGTCGCACAATATCGAAACTATGCAATCAGATCTGTTAATAGATATTTCGTTGGGTATCTTATAATGTGACATGTCAAAGAAAATATTGTAATCTAGCGCATATCGAATATGCAACTGAGCGATCATCCACAAGTCACGTGCAACTCTCTACAGATATGTCTATACGTGATACCGAAGTGAAAGCATTTACGAACATCTATGGATATATATTACAACATGAAAACCACTAGTTATTTTCTTTTGTGTTAAGCACATGCGTACTAGATTCTCTATCAAATCAAAATTCGGTGACTGATGAAATAGCTTAAAGAAATTAAATCATGTCTTCTTTTAGTACAATTTTGCGAAGATACACCCTCTAAGCACACAATATTCCTAGAATATTATTAAAAATTGAAGTAATATTAAAATAATATTCCAAGAATATTATTCAATATTTTTATTATTATTTTAATATTATGGGAATATTGTGTTAATGTTAAATGTTCGTTTATACATAATATTCGTGGTATATTATTTCATAATCCCGGGAATATTATGAAAATGTTCTACAAATATTATTGTGATCAAAAATTAATATAAATTATTATGCATAAAATATTCATAAACTTTATAATTATTATATTTAAAAGTTATAATATTTTTTATAATTTCAAATATTGAAGTAAATAATATTATTTACTTCTTCATCGATCATTTTTATTAATATTTCAGGAATATTATTTAATGTTAAATAAGATTATAACGCTTATAGGGTATTTTCTAAATACGCACATATTATGCTTTTCTCAAACAAATATATATATTTGTATATCTTTGTTTTAATTATAGAATTAATATTTAATGTTGAATTAGTAATTATTAATAATATAATTTAAATATAACAATGTATAAACGTTATACAACCTAACCATTTTTTATAGGATTCTGAATGCAATCATTGTCCGCGTTAAAAATAATCTAAATTATGCAACTCGATACAAACGTCGCGATGCTGCACAATCGTAAAGCGAAGAGGGTTTATCTAAACATTATCAAAAGTCTACTCCAAAACAATCGCGCGGAATAAGTGCAACAGCTATATTACGTTTCCTTACTATCGAGTGTGTGCTATATCTTGGAGCAATCGTAGCTTCACATCATTGAAACGAAGCGCGTCCAAGTATCGCGACCACTTGCAGCGATCGGACGTGCATATAAACCGTCCAAGACATAAAACTACATACGAATTTCTTACTAAAGATCTTTTTTAACTCTACAATGTACGATATTTCTCAGAAAATATTACTTTCACGCTTGCAAGAAATAAAACGTGAAATAAACGATCATACGAAAGTGAAACATATCTTTTAGATTCATCTCTCACTAATGTAAATAATTTATATAATTATTAATTACAAATAAAATATCATGAACAATTTTTTTATATATTTGAAAATTACATCACTCATATATGTGATTTTTTTTCTATTTCTCTCCTTTATACAGTCATCATACATAATGCAAATCTTATTTGCTATTATTATTTTTCATCGACAAACCGAAAAAGCTATACATCTCATCAGCACGTGATAAGTAGCTTCGTAAAAAAATGCATTTTTGTATTTTTATCGAATTTACGCGAGCATAATTTTTCGACGTTATCCGAACGAAATAAAATAAAATAATATTATCGTCGCATCGTGTGGTTTGGTTCTAGCAAACGGCTTCAATAACCTGATTTTGCACATTCATGTCGGCCGTAAATGTATAATAATGGATACGCGTTATCCGTACCTATTCTCGTTCCTTATCGCGGTGATACGACTCCCTCTACTTTGGCATCTTTACTTTTTAAATGCTTGACAGAAATATCTTTCGTTCGTCTAAAACTCATCGATAGCGATGTCACGCGCGTGGTACGAAGTTGGTGCACACGAAGAGTCAGTTCACCATGATCGGCGAAAAACTGACCAGTTCGTGAGCAACCCCATGAATTTTCTCTATTACAATACTCACGTCTTAGCAAATCGATCGTTCGAATCAGCGACGATCTCGCGTTCCCCTTCGTCTCGGTGGACAGAGAGACAGGTGGTTGGTTCTCGCGAGGGGTTGCTCTATCGACGCAGCAGAGGGTAGAAGACCCTACGTTGACAGCCGTGGCTAGCCCCGTTCTCGTGACGTTGGATGAACGAATTGTTCCCGCGAATCGATCCGATTCGATCTTCGGTCGAATCGAATTCTCACTTTAGTCGGTGGTGTGTGTGTGTATGTGTCAAAGACGGAGGGATCGCGAGTCGCACGAGAGGGAATGTGTTCGCGATCGCGTCGTGAGAAACAAAAATCTGCTTTTGGAAAACGCGTCCGAACAGTTCGGGGGTTCGGAGACAACTGAACTTGCCTGACTGTCGGCGGACTTTGGAATCGGTGAGCGGTTCGCCGTTCGGTTCTCGGTTCGCCGATTCTCGGCTCCGCGGGTTCGTACTCGCGCGAGTCGCGGCCGTCGTTTTCTCTCTGTACACGCGGCGCACGGTGCACCTTCGTTTGCTCCTACCCTACCCCCTTTTCTTCTCCTCCTCCACCTCCTCCATTCCACCTCCTCAAAACCCCTCTCTTTCTCTCTCTCTCTCTCTCTCTCTCTTTCTCGGTTTTGCTGTCTCCCCTGCGTGTCTCTTCTGTGTCACTGGCCGTGTCGTGTCGCCGTCAAGTGAACAGGTAGCCAGCTCCACAGGGCACGCATGCACGTGCGTATTAAATCTTTTGCACACGCACGCGACCAAAATCGCGCGTGCACCTGATGTATTTTCACACCGCTTCTTCCCATTTGTTCATTTCCTACCCCTCTTCTTTTCCCGATTTTATTTAATTTTATCAAATAATTGCTTTCTTCTCAGGATTTAAAATAAAATCATCTGACAGATTATACAAGCAATTTATAAAATTTGCGTCATAAAAATTATTTCCAATGTTATGTAACTTCGTAATTATTAATTTTCATCGGTTGTTTCACAGCCGTCGTTTTCCTTAATTTAATTCTGATATTTATTGCTTTGTGATTATATCAATATATTTACTTAATATATAAATAAAAAATACAAATATGTACACTGAGAGAAAAAATTCCTAAATTTTAATAAATATTTATTCAAGTATGAATAAATTATTTACTTACGGTACATAATACGGTACATAAATATATTTACTTCTTATAAGAAAAGATGATACTTAAATTAAATTAGTTGCTCTTGTATTAATAAATACATACTTATATTTAGTAAATATTTCATTAATATTATTCGAATAAATATTTATTAAAATTTAGTAACTTTTTGCCTCAGTGTATGCACATAATAAATATATATTAAATAAATACGTAAATAATCCACAATAATTCAAGATAAGACGATTGATGTAACACATAAATGCCTTATAGTTGCCTTCGAAACGTCATTACACGAAGCATCAAGCGGAAAATAATAAGTCGTAAGATATACGTATTTGATTACATCTGCTTGAATGTGAAGTTTATTGTCGCGCTAGTTTAAAAAAGAAGGGGGGAAAAGCTCCTATTAATTCTGATA
The DNA here is from genome assembly GCA_003595255.1 of Solenopsis fugax. NCBI lineage: Eukaryota > Metazoa > Arthropoda > Insecta > Hymenoptera > Formicidae > Solenopsis > Solenopsis fugax. Next base: position 3,158 of record QKQZ01043188.1, on the reverse strand, counting down.
ATTAAACGTCATGAGTCACACTTTCACGAACAGAAAAAACGAAAGTTCTACACCGATAAAATGACTGCATTTCACGTGTTACTGGGTCACTGTGTTTCCCAGCAATGGAGAACTTTTTTCTTAGCATGTAGATTACTTTCGACAAAGGCGATCGGCATAGCAAAAGACATTGTTCGGCTGTCAAGGATAAATAATTAAAATAGTCAAGCCGCCTTATTAAAGTGCTCAGCCAATTTTAGCGAATCACGTATCTATATTGTCACGTGGGTTGCGTGACTATAAAGATAATAAAATTAACGATGAAAATGATAATGACATTTTAGCAATTAAAAACCGCCCGAGACGATCTCGTGATAATACATTTCAAACAGATTCTAGAAGATAGAACATTATTTGAAAGTGTATTGCAGTTAAAAAGATTTGCACAAGTTCGTACAATTTTCTCGCAATTTACACGAAGTACTCCAGTACATGTGTAGCGAATATTTTGCATAAATTTCGTATAATTTTGTAATAAAGTTACGATTAATGATGATTCGATCACGCACAATGGTACGACAGTCTAGAGACGCAAAGACATACCGATCTCTCGAAAAAGGAACGATGGGTCGCCCGGTAAGATATCTTCTTACTGATGACTCGAAGGGGGACTGAAGTTCACCCGGTCCTTTGCACAACACTGTAATTCGTTTCTCTTAGTTGGACCGTTTCTTAAACCGCCCGCGAAGAGAGGCTTTTCCCGTTATCGGCGATGATGCCGCGACACAAACGTACCTCAGAAGTTGCATTCGCCTATTCGCGAAGTTGCACCGTGTATCGCGGCCGCGCGAATACTCGAAGAATTCTATCCGAGACAGTACTTGAAGATTCGTTGCCAGATGACGTCACGTGAGACGACCTGGGGTATCGTTAAGTAGTGTTGATCGTCCCCCTCCCCTACTTTCGGATTCGCGAGAGCAATTTGTTAAGATAGGACGAATGCTTGTGAATCAACTATTTTATCTAAAGGTTATTTTACTAGACGTACGATATATTGTTGAAAGAAAAGATACAGTTATCATTGTACACACAAGCGTGCGAAATTCTTGTACATTGCTATTAGAGAATTGTACATATGCAAATATTTGTGATATAAATACCCCTTTTAATAATGTGATTTTTTTCAGTATATATAATTGCTACTTTTAAATAATTATTAATTAATTATTAATCTTAAATAATTGTTAATCTTAATTAACGTTGTTGACTATAAATTCCCTAATAAAAAATTTATTATTTATTTATTTATAATTATATGAACCTGCTTCGGATATAACGTTAATGCGCATTTTAATAGGACGTATTCGATAGCTATTCGGTCGTATATCATTACTCATTATTTTCTGGTAGTTTCGTAACATTTCCCTAAGCATAGTGATTCGCTGTCAGTCGTACGCATTCATTATCTTTTGCTGGCGTAAGTAGTTATTATTCAATTACGTGACTCCTATGTAAGAATCGAGCTTTTTCATGATCGGACAAGAATCATGCATAAAAGATATTGATTGAACACTCTCTTTTTAATTATCATAAAATTAATACGGTTGATATAATAATGCCTATCATGTGTCAAACACGTGGAACACGTCAGAAAAAATGGTGAACTGACTTTTCGCCGCACATAAAACGCAACTGACGAACGCTATCGGGTTTTTTCCACGAGGCTCGACAATAATCGATATTGATGTACTGTGCCTAAATGCAAGGTGAAAGAGTGACTTATTTCACATGCCGGCTACGTACGCATACACCACTTCTCCTTGATTGTTGTCTTTCTTTGTCCTTTTCTAATTGTTACCGTGGCATCGTATCAAGAATTGCTACTGCTCTTTAAACGCTTATAATTCTAATCGACATAAGGCAACCGCGCGCATCGTTCATGTTACTGCGTCGTCTTTCAGTTCCTACTTCTAAATAGAGAATCTTGTAATAAAAACTTGTAATAGCAAAATGTAATAAAAGTCATTTGTATTATAACATGATAAGTTTATATAAGTTTATATAATTTTTATAACATGATAAGTTTATATAATTTTTTTAGTTATATAAAATTGCTCTAAATTCAAATTTTATAAGAATAAATCTAAGTCTTACAGTTTACAACTTAATATTGAGAAAACAATCATCTAATATATATTGTCTCTTTATGAGTTACTGTGATACTTGTTTAGTCGATTAATTTCACAAAGCTCTAATCACAAACGGCAAGCACAGCCTTAATATGTGCGCAATTGATGACTTTCACCGAATGAAGCTGAAACGGAGTAAGATTCACGATTTTATTTGTCGCGCGATTGATCAAACAATGCTTTCTCCGCGATATTTTTTAAATCGATCGTCAAGAAACATGAGATTTTTGATGTCTATCTATCTGTACTCATTTATCAGATGCACTAATTTAATATTTAATTTTGCCACCGTTATCGCCGTGCAAATTGGCATTGTGACTACCAGCTGGAGTCATGTCGTGTCACGTCAACGTCACAGAACAAACAAATCATAAAAGAATATCATTGTAGCCAGGTAATCTGCTGCTCAAATAAATAACTGTTTGAGAATTATCTCGGGTTTATTAGTAGTCAGTTATAAGTCAGTCAAAGGAAGGACAAGGGCTTAGTGGCAATGAGCGAAATAGTATTCAAGAATTTTTGCATAAATAACATATGTCATAATAATCACCTGCTAGCTGAATCACGCTCCGCATTGTGCGATCGAGAGTGCAACCAAATACGTATTTTCAGCTTAGTAAGTCGATCCTTTAAAGTGCGATTTTTAATCAAAATTTAATGACTCGAGGACCGAAGATGGGATTGTAAAGGTCCATGCATGATGATCCATACATGTGAATGTCCTTGTGGTAAATTTTTGACAAACGAGTTCGTTATTCGCATATCCCGTGCATCCAGTACATTACCCACGATTATCGATCGGTGTTGTACAACTGGATGAGTCAGTTTCTTTCACTTCAATATCGAGTTACAATAAAAAGAAATTTATTTTTATTATTCCCCAGCTGTAATTTCTTTTACATATTAAGATATCTCGGTTTTTTGCAAAATTAAGATGACTTAATGAAAAAAAAAATATATATATATATTTATATTTATATATAAATGTAT
>QKQZ01043184.1:0-19670 GCA_003595255.1 Solenopsis fugax | reverse complement strand
GTATTATGGCATAAATCCCGCTCATTGAAAATGCCGTATATCCTAAACAAGTGGGATGTACAATATATCAAACTAAATAAAGAATACAAGAGCTATGTACTTATATCTTGCTTGTATTCCATCCTTTATTATCGCTCTACATTTACATATTATGAAATAATCATTATGCCTTTTACATTTCCCGCAATAATCATTTTACGTAGATCGTAATACATGATCGCGCTACTTCTACATGACAAAATCAAGTCAACTCACGATATTTTCGTTAATATTAACAATAAAGAACTGAAATCACAACACAATACTAACATAGCATAAAGGCACGTAACAGAGTTGTTGTGAACAAATAACCTTCACTCCTTCTATTTTTTCTGACACCTGCGGTGTAAATCCCCCCGCGGCGTAAATAACGCAGTTACCCTAACATATCTATTCTGTATGTATTGTTGCGTTATATGTTGCGTCTTGCAGACCAGCAAATATTTGTACAAATCGATAAAAAATGTTTCACATCGAAATGAAATATTTCTAGGAATCTTCATAAATTAATTTGTATTTTGTACATATGCTAAAGGAATAGAAAGGGAAAATATAGCATTATTGTCTACTATGTCGGTTTTGAGGTTCATTTTGTCAAATGTTAATTTTACTTATCTTACAAAGAACTTAATTATTGCAATTTTTGAAATAACGATATTATAAAAAAAAATATTACGTCGTCTCTAAGAGAAGACACTTTATAGTTTACATACATGTTTCCAAAGTTTAATTTTTCGTTTAAGGAATATAATGCAAAAACAAAGTTATTTTCAGTTTTGGTGATTTTTCTCTATTTTTTGACATAGTATATATAGTTAACCAATCACGAACATTTAAATAGTCGCATATTCGTGAATCGCGTGAGTTGTAGTGTTGATAGTCGTTTCGTTCAGCGGAAAAAGCAGCTTTGCAACTGTTATAAAATTGTTGTAAAATTCATCAATATGATTGGTTTTTGTCCTTAGTTTCCACCGGATCTAAATGCATAAACCAATCATATTAAAGAATTTTACAACAGTTGCAAAGGTTGCTTTATCTGCTAAACGCAATCTATCGCTTGATAGCAATCATCTAAATAACGTAATCTCTGATTGATCAATTTTATGTTAGTCCTTATGTCTCAAAAGCTACTGCTTGAAATAAACGTCTACAAGTAATTGTTTTACTTAATTATTCGAAAACTCTTTTACTATAATATTTTGCTATAATATATTTTAATTTGTGAATTTCAGAACGTCTTATTGTTATATGGTCATCAATAGATAGTAACATAGATTTAAATTTATTTAAATTATATCTAATCTGTCCAAAATAAAACGTGAAATTAAACTTTTAAAGTAATTAACTACATGTGAATAAAATATCGTAATGTGACTCATTGTAAGCAGCAAAAATTTCCAATTGCCATGCCGTAACGAAAAAAAATCTTAGCTGGTTCCGTGTTATAATTATGATCGCATTTCCTTTTGAGAGCATTTATACATATATACCCTTGTCTGTAAATTAACAGCATAATTGTTAGTTGGTTCAACCATACAACAGATTGTGTTCAACCATACAATTATTTAACGTGCTCGTTCGCTTATTCTTTTACAATAAATAAATTAACGCTTACCGAATCCACATTGAGAGAAATGTTTGGTAAAATCAATCAAAGTTTGGTTCAATAGTGATCAAATAAATTTTATAGTTATAATTAGACTAAATATATTGTTGTTTTGACCAAACAATATGTAACCTTAACAAAATAATTATTTTCATACAACAAATTACAAAAAGTTTTGTTAAATATAACTAAGTTTTTGATACCAGTAACAACAAAATTCATTTGATCACTATTCAACCAAACTTTGATTGATCTTACCAAACGATTTCTCTCAGTGCAGTTTTATTTTTATCTATTATAATTAGACTGTAATGAAAGTTAACATATCTTCCACTTTTCTACTTTATTTTAATTATTTAGTACTATCAGATAATGAAATAAATCATTATCTTCAGATAATTGAGTAAAATTATTTTCATTATTTTTCCGAGACACAAACGACAACAGTTGCTGTTAAATATTAAATGTACGCAAGAAATTTAAATAAATTTATTTTCTTGAACCTATTTTGTAACGCTTATTTTACGATAGGAACAATTGAGGAAAATTACATCGACTATAGGTTGGATCGAGGTTCAATTTTAATAAAAGGGGCCGGTACATACATGGTTGTAGGATATCGCGTCTCAGTCCCACGAGTCTCTTTGTAACAAGTCAAATAATTGATGTGTACACAGCGCACTGTGGAAACAGTACGTCACCTTGTCACAAAGAAATCGAGAGTCGAGGGTAATGTGGATGGTAAATGTGGCGCGATCGTCGATTGGAGCTTCTCTACCGGGATGGAAAGGTTGTGGGTCATTTTTAGATAAACAATTATCCAACTATGATCAGATCTGTATTTTAAGGAATCGTAATTTGTTTATTTAAAAAGATTACAAATGCTAATAATAATAGTTTTATAATAGGTAATGTTTTTGTACGATAAAGTTTTATAAAGTAAATTTAATGAAGCAATTTAATAAATTAAATAATACATTAATAAATTAAATATTGTGCAAAAATATTAAATATGTTGTTAAAAATAAAACAATATCATATTACTGAAAATCCACAAAAATCAAAAGACAGGAATCTTCATATGCAATATACAAAAAAATTCTCCGTGTAGAAAATAAATTTCACTCTTTTTCTCTCTTACATGTATTAAGATTTCGAATATTTGAAATTTAAATAATATAATAATTATAAATCGTATCATATCGACAATGTTTCAGTCAAATAAAAGATATAATAAATTCTGATATATATACGAGCATATAATTTAGTTTATTGTATGAGGGGATTCAAAATGGGACATAAAGCAACGAAAATTGCTCGCAATATTAAATATTAAGTTAGAGGATTAACAAACATACAGCTCAACACGAGTTCCAAAAATTTTGTAATGAATTTTGTAATGCAAACGGGGGCCTTGAAGATAGAATGGTTGCGGACATCTGTTTTTCCATTTTTAATTTGACAATCTAAAATAAAGATAAACAAAAAATGAATCATTAATATAAATCAGTAGAGCGAATTTTGCATTTAAAAATAATATGTTACATAAACAATCAAATAAAGGTTTAGTCCAAAATAAGCATCAATATTTAAAATAACAAGAACCACAATTATTTTTGTGCCAATCTAATAAAATACAATAATTCGAGTATACTTTATTTGGAATATAATGGGGTGAGAGATTTAAATTTTATATTGTACATATTAATGTCACCTAAACTGTAAAAATTAATAACAGACGACAGATCGGCACGCAATTGTTGTCTTTGAATGCACGAGTTTACGTTAAGTGATGCTATTCACGGCAGTAATCGCAGTTGCGCATTGTGCTTTTCGTCCGCAATCGTTTCGTGCGCAAATAACGCAAACCACACTCGCAATGTGCTCCTGATTCCTAATCAAATGCATCCATGCAGTGAGGAATCGTCGCACCGCTGTTTACTCAGCTTTACACGCGGCTTGCGTGATAAATTGCGAAAAAAAAAATAAAGCGCGGGAAAGAGTAAAGCAGTAACGAGTGCTTATTTAACGGTAGCAGTATAACAGGGCCTAGACCGTTATCTAGCATACGGCGCATCATTTCCTGTCGATGGCAGATTTCTTGGCGAATAATCTTTTCAAGGGATGATCTTCCGCGAAATAAAACATTGAACGCTCTGAAGTTGAGTTTAAAACTTGTAATATTTTAGAGAATTAAATGGGAAGAATTTAACGAATTCAAACAACAAAAGTTTTTCTTATCCATCTGTCGATTTATCTTCAATTTTACACGCTGAACAGACGTAATAAAAATTCCAAATTGAAAACGACGTTTACCCTCTTGAATAACCAATGTATTTTATTATACTCGAAAATTTTTACATAAGCTTCTTTCGATAAGAAAAGATAAGGAGAACCGAGTGCTACTCCTCAAAATCACTCGTCAGTCCGTTTCACAAGAACATATATACACCATGCTTGCAAGAAGTTTGTGAAAATTTAAAAAAGTATATATTATTTTAAAAAGTACATTCATATACGATTTATTTCATCATGGTTTAATAATAATGCCGCAGTCTGCATTATTATTCATCATAATCTGACAACATTTGGGCAAGTTTTCGACTAGTTTTATTGAAAACTAACATTACATATAGCTGGCAGTCTCCTATAGCAAAAATTTTTGAACGTTTGTGAAGAAAAAACTTCAGGAAAATCGTAACATATGTAGCACAGGATTAGGTAAGTTAATATTTAATATACTTTTTTAACTAAATTAATTTAGTTACGTTAAAAGTTATATAAACAAAAAATTAACTCGATTATTAAAAGTTACGTTAAGTTTAAATTAAATTAAATTTTAGTTAGATTAAATTAAAAATTAATTTTGAATAGCATTTTATTTATATTAAATTAGAAATTCATAAATTTTTGAAGTTAAGTTACTCAAATCAATTATAATATGGATTATCAAACAAATTTAATATTTTGTTTCTAATATTTTATTAAGTTTATATGAAATAACAAAGAAATATTACTTTTTATATTTCTTCTTTGATAATTAACATCTAGGATTTCTTGTATAAATAATAAAATGAGAAAAAAGGGGCAATTAGAAGTCAGCACGGTAAACAGTACGTATCTAAATTAATTGGTTTAACTTACAAGTAATCTTTTTAATTATCTTGTATTAAATGAGATTTACATGATTATTCCGTAAGTACAGACTTAACATTAAGCTATCTTCAATGGATGGAGTAATGTTGAGTTTTGGCGGTTCGTAACAAAATTATTTTTGTATTTTTTCCTTTACATATAAATTTTTAATTTAGAAAAAAGTTAATAAATTAAAGTTTATGTATTTCGAAAATAATTAGTTAAAATAAAAATTGAATTATTAAGAATTAATTAAGTTAAGTTAAAAGTTATTAATTCTTAACTCTATTATTTAATTTTTATTTTTTTAACTAGTTACTACCTAATCTTGCGGAGTAGTTATGTTACTAAATCTGCCAAATGGAAGTCGCTTTTTTCATATTCGTTAGAAAACCAATTGTCCAAATTTTAATAGTTGTAGTGAACAATAATAGAAATTTTATAACATATAAGGCATTAACGAAATAAGCTATTAAACTTAAAAAAAAATTTTTATGTAAGTACTTTTTTTATATTCTTTTAAATCTTCTTGTGGTGTATACGCTTTTGTGGGAATTACTGTAAATTGAACATAACATTTTTTCTGTTTTCCGCTGAAATCTCATATAAAATGTTAGCGACACCACTTAATTTCCTTGGCTGCGTCACGGTGTGCAAACAAAGGCGGGCGACGCCGTTTGGTTGCGCCCGCTGAGTTATGCCTCCTGATTCCTAATCGAACCACGAAGAGCAGTGCGGTGTCGCTCTGTTTACTCTGCGGCATATCGGCACTTTCGCGTGTATCTGACGTCTAACCGCGCGCTACGGCGGGGCATTATATCTGTCTAGCATTACGAACGATTATTTGTCGTGTCATACATAGTCGTGGCACATAATGCGGGCTACACATCGCCGTTAGCGTGTGCTTGCGATTGATATCAGGATTTGGCCGACGGCGATGGCAACGGCGGGCGGCGAGTTTTGCAGCCTTCCTTCTCTCTGTTTCAGGCGCGATCACGCTCCCGTGGCAGCGCGGCGGCAGGATAATGAAAATAAAGTGGCGGATAAAGAAGCGTGGACGAGCGCGATCGAGTGGGCCCTTACGCGAGAGAGCCCTTCGGCGACGCTGGGTGGCTGAGGAAGATCGAAAGGGCTCGCGCGGCGAAAGGGTAACAGGTGGGCTTTGCGGGAGAATGAGTGCTCGACGTTGTTTGATGAAATCGAACGGAGAAGAAAACTACTTGTTCCAATAGAGGATCGGTGAAGAAACGATTTATGTTGATTATTGTCTCGCATGTGTAAATACATTGTTAAAATAAAAGGAAATATTTCTCTTTAAAAAAAGAAAGAGCGTACAACGCGTCACATGTAATTGTCTACAATTAAGTCCATAATTTTGCTATGTCAATTCACAAAGGGTAAAGGAAATGATTGGAAATACTTCGAGAGTAGAGAATATAGAATATACTGTAGCGTTTTATATATTTTTATAAAAAAATATAATTGTATCTCATAAATTTTCTGTATTTTATATTTTTTTCTCAGATGCAGTGAATTTTTTATATACTTGTACTTGAGTAATCTAAAATGACAGTTTATTTTATATAAACTGTCATTTTAGATTACTCAAATACAAGTATATAAAAAAATTATTGCATCATTTAAGTACAAAAACATAAACATTTTTGTCTTATTGTAAATAATAATATTTATGTTAAATGATAATGCGAGGAGGTAATTACTCTTGAATTCTGGTGTACAACCTCCTATTAGAAGTATGTTGAATTCCTTGAAGTCCGATGAAGTTCGGTATAATTTGATGAATTTCATGCATTATACCATGAATTTTTGGTTGAAATCAGTTAATCAGTTACTAAAGAGAGACTTCTGATGACCTTTTTTTTAAGAAGATCCTTTAGCAATCGTAATGAATTCCAATGAATTCTGATGGAAATCCGATGAAGTCCTCAGTCCAGTGTATGTACACCTGTTTTCCGAGTGATTACTCCCTCGTGATAATGTTTATTTTACCTAATAATTAACGATTTAAGAATTCATTTTATTGTTAATGTTATTTTTTTATGTCATTGTACAGAGAGTAAAGATATAAGTGATTTAATTATAATTTGATTAGATAGATTAGAACAAGTTTGTACTTTATTTCATGTTATTTATCATTGTCCCTGAAATTTGATCCGTTTTCCATATTATATTCCATTTTTTTAGATCCTTTGATTTTCACTTTACTTTTTCTATTAATAAATATTGGAAGTTGGATTTAAGTTTGGAGACTCTTATTAATTAAATGTTATCTTTTATGAAACTAATATTTCCTATGAATTTTTGCATAATTTAAAAATCCTAATATATATTCATATCGGAGTAATGTTAATACAAAGGCATATTCCATATTGCTTTTTCTCTATCTCTCTTTACTCTACGTAATAAATCAGGTAGCTACTGAAATAATATGTACGGAGATATTGAAATAATGTGCAGGCTTTATTTTAGTTGCGAAGAATTTAAATAATTTGAGGTTATACATGCCAGCTGATCTCGAAAAATGAAATGAACGTATGACTATGTAACAAGTGTTTACTGATACGCGTGATATTCTGTTGGTTATTAGACTGACAGACAGTTATAAATTATGAAAGTTCCTGGCAGTGACTTATTAAAAAAGAATTCTTTTCATTTACATTACATTAGTTGCCTCGATCAACGGAATGTCTAAATAAAAGCTCGAAAGTAACAGAACATTATAGAACATTCTCAAAGGTATTATCTTCTTTTATTTTGTCATACTATGAATTCACACATCCATATCATGTGATAACAAGCTGAAATATATTAGATTAATAAATTCGTGTCCATAGTACGAACTTTTGAATGCATAAAGAGAATTTTCTTTTATAATTAGAATTTATCCTCAAAATCATAGTTGTCATGAGACAAAATATAGTAAAACTTTAGTATAATTTTAATAAAAAGCCAAACTCTTTCTCTCTCTCTATTTTGTATTATATTATATTACATAGTATAATGTAATATAATGTAATGTAATGTAATGTAATGTAATATATTGTAATGTAATGTAATATAACATAATACAAAATAATATAAAATAATATAAAATAGTAAAATTCCTCCATGTCTACGAATACTATGATCTTGACGGTAAATTCTTTCTGTGTTAGAATTTTCTCTATCGTTCTTTCACATGTAAATGATCAAGATAGTTTCTCGGATGCTAAGTAGAAAGACTAATTTTTATGGCTAAATGATACGACGCGAGATTCCAAATTTGTGCGAGTTCCTCGTGCTTCGAGTTGTGGAGGAGGGAATTACGCAATCTGTCGCATCCGAAACGGCCAGCACGCGAACTTGATCCAGCACTACGTGGTTGCTAGCCGCGTGGTTGTTCGCACGAACGCATCGCACGCGCTTATCGTCGGCACTATTGGTTGCATCAGCAGGTGCAACGGAGCGCGATGCGGCGGGGGTTTAACGTCGATCTGTAGCACGCGAATCGTGGCTCGGCGTAACAAATCGAGGGTATTTCCTCGTTTTTTCCTTCTTCTTTTTGTGACCGACGGATGACTTTTATGTCCATCTGCCGCGCCGATATGATTTACGGATCGGCTATTTCCTCGGATGGTAATCTTGATATACGCGATGCGACGAGACGGGATAACGGAATTAACGGAGGCGCGACGAAGGGCACGCGTGATTCACACAGAAAGATTCCGTGCTCTTTTCCACGAGAATTATTACCGGCGATTCTTGCTCGCGACGATGATTCGAATTGAGTTTTTCTGACAAAAAAAGATGTTCTCCAATTTTAATGAAATTTTTAGAAGAATAAAAATATTCGATACATATTTTTTTTATCGGCAACCAAATATGTGTACAAAATGAAAGTAATTCTCAAAAATCGCTAAAGTTTTTCAGCTATAACATCAGAACGAAACATGATAGAATAATTTCATAAATGTACAAAATATTTAAAATTCCAAAAGCAGCCCACTATTTAATAGCAGTATAACAATTAATTTTTTCTAATCGAAAGACAAAAATTTAATTGATTTTTGCGGACTGATTTTACCCCTTGAACATGTTTAGTTGTTGATAAAAAGTACATATTAAATATTTTTTATATTACATACACATATCTTTATATTTAATTCCTTTCTTCAAAATTGATTTGATTAAAATCAAAAAGAAATAGAGCCTTTTCTTATGATTAACACTCTTTGGCGTATTTGAAGCCACTTGAAATCCGTTTGTGATTGATGAAACAGTTTTATTGTATTTATTGTCAATATGAAGATAAAAGGTCGCAGATAAATGTCACAGGAAAATCTCACGTTAATGGTGTGGGAGGAGTTCACATCATACTAAATTGTTAAGTAAGTAGCTAGGAGATTACGCGAGGAAAAGAGAGGGATACGTCGCTCTAAACATTTACGAGAGACTAATTACTCGTACAAGCCCGTCATTATGCAATATCGTAAATTAGTTGCTGAATACCAGTTGTTTAAATTGTACCAATATTTCATATTTTTATTTAATATAAGCAAATTTATTTAGTGACAAAAATGTGAAATGTGTAATGTAGACAAAAATTTAGAAAGTTACGTTTAATTTTATGAGTGTTAACAATTTAAAAAATTAGGCTTACTGTTTTTTTCGTAAAATTTATTAAGTTTTCTAAATCACTACAAATTGCAGTATTTGTATGAATATTTTTATCACAATAAATGGTATTAATGTTATATTGATAATAGTAAATGATAATAGTAAAATTAATAATCGAATGAATAAAAATATGTGTCTAAAATATATGTCTAAAAATATACGTTATTACAAAAATTTAAGCTGGTTTTATTTTGACGTCTTTATCTTCCCATTAATGTTATTTATTAATTATTAAATACTTGATCTCTTTTTCGATTTAGTAACAAAAAGTTAATTATCTTTATATTTTTAATTATTTTAATTCATAAATTCGATTTTCAAAGATGATATGATTTAAAAGAGTCACAGATACGATTTAGACGATTGTTTAAATGGTACTTTTGCAGCATGTTATATACTTAAAGGCTTATAATAAATTAATTTGTTATTGGTGAAAAGTTAAACAAGTAAGTACTTGAAACAAGTTGTAATTTCCAACGTTTATTTGCGTAAAGATCAAATATATATCAAATGGGAAATATAATAAGAAATAACTTAAGTGGTACGTACATTTGGCAACTATTATTACCGTTATATCGAGAATCCGTGTTTCTTTTTTTCATTATCGTTGAAGTAACGAGCGGAGTAAAGCCGATGGGTGAGATTTGGGCGCGAACGAGAGAGCAAAGTTAATAAAATCGCGAGAGTTGCGTCGGGTGGGGAGAGTGAAATTACTTTAATCGCGGGCACACGACGCTGCTAAAGGGATTAATGAAAGGGCACCGTAAAGCGTTTCACGTGTGTTCTCATCGTCGTCGTCGCAACGGTTCGCTTTTTTTCTGTCGTCGGAATCGTCGCTTCTCCCAGTCCATTTTTTTTCGCATACGAGGAAAAACGCGACTCGTCATTAAGCGATATTAAGTCATTACGGTACGTAGCCGACAAGTATATGGTCTCAGAGCGGCAATTATAGTATGTCCAACGTTAAGGAGCCGCTATCTTCTCTCGGGCAATGTGTCTTAATGTGTGCATAAATCGCTTCCGTCTCAAGACGCATATTCGGGCGATCGCATTGCAGTCGTTCACTTTCGCACTCCTTCTCTAATTTTTCACAGACTGAACATCACAGCAGCGGTCATTATTTATCCTTGACGTTATCCGGCATGGCTGAATCGGGCAAATCTTACGTAGAAATCTTTAAGAGATAGTTTCAATTATTTTATTTTATATCGACAAAGAGTTTCGAAAACGAAAATAAATTATAATTCAAAATACAGTTCAACAAAAAATGATTTTTTGAATATCAGAATGAGACTAAATTTTCGTTTTTTTTGGGGGATGCTAAATACGAATCCGGTTTCCAAATTGCTGCATTATGTCACAATTTTGAGAAACTTGCAATTAATGTTACAGAAAAAAACTATTTTTACTTTGTCATATTATAATTACGAGCTAGAAAAGTTGTAAAGAAAATTAAGTATATTGTTAGGATTTTCAGCCTTCAAAAGAAATTTTTTTGTGTTGATTATAATTAATAAGATATTTATTGTGTTATATATAAGAGATGTACGAAAAATCTTTATATAATTTTTGCTAAATTCGTATGTAAATTAATTTTCATCGACTATACTAATTCCACTATTTTAAATTCATCAATTTTAACATTAGAATCGTATTCAATACAACGTATCACAAAAGACTTTTACATATAAATTTTTGCAAAAATTTAGGCTTTTTTTAAATTTCATTGAATCCGTTTTGAATTTAATTTTGATATCACATTTATATTCAGCGACTTAAAAGACATTTAAGTTTAAAGAAATATAGTTGAGAGAATTTGATAAATTGTCAACAATCTAATTCACAGTTTTTTCGAAATAGATCCCATATTTAAATAACCATGAATATTAATTAGCCGACACTATAAATTTCTTTTTGAATATTAAAAACCATAGCATTCTTACTTAATTTTAATTGCAATAAAACTTCTCTGGCACGTCACATATCGTAGTTATAATATAACAAATTATATGAAATTAGGACTTTTTTCGCAAATTTCTGAAAATTGTGACAGGACGGAGCAATTTGGTAACGTATTTGGATTCGTATTCAGCGTCCGAAAAATTATAGAAAATGACTAGTCCTGTCCTGGTGTTACTTTTATGTTGAACTGTGTTCCTTTGATTGAAAAATCACGAACAGAGTTACCGCGATATGCACAACGCGAATGAACCACATGAACGGTGTGAATGATTGAGTATTTTTGAAATGGCAGACGACAAGCGATGCAATCTCACGATACGAGTAAGTGCATCGTTGCTGCAGTCGACGCGGCGTACTCGTCGAATTTGCGACGGTGGTATGTACAGACAGTCTAAGGGAGTAATTAAGCTGTCGATGGATCATCGGTTTAGTGTTCGGCTAATCGAGGTACCCATGCTGCAATTAGCATACCGGCGTGATAGAGTTCTTCTGTTCGCGAACTGCGAAGTCATCATCTCCGCATTAAGTCACTCGAATGAGCATGCACAATACACACTAGAAAAAGTCAACGAAGCGAAAGGATTTGCGAAATAACGATATAAATTTGATAATGAAAAAATATACACAAATATTTTAAAATTAGTCATTAAAATATTCTCGGTATATGCTACAATCGATCAAAATATCCGTGAAAAACATCGCACAGGTGTTTATTTACAATGTGTCCTTCTGCTGCCATTCGTGCAAATACTTGGCAATACAAAAGAAGTCACGGAACATGTAACGCAAAATCGCTCGGAAAGAGCGGGCCAAATGACGGGACAATTTGGGTTAAGAAAATCACTGCGCTAAGAACGCATCGGTGTCATGCCCGCATGAAATGTGGGCCCTAAGGGCCTTTAGCGAAGGGTTCCTTGACCGCGGTAGGAAGCTCGTGAGAGATCTGTATCGCCACGGCTAAAAATATGGCGGGCGCAGGAGGGAACGCGAGGAACGCGTAAAGGAAGAAACAAAAAGGGGGCTGGGGTTCGAAGTTAGAAGGAAGCGCAGATATCAAGCGTGTGTGTCTTTAACCCCGGGTGCATCGAACGTAGAGCATTTTTGCGTGTTATATATCTTGGCAGCGATTATTTCGCCGCCGATTATAACGGGTTTTTTGCTCTTTTATACAGCCGCGCGATAGTCCAAGTTGTTAGCTGTGACGTCGGCCAACAAACGCATTCGTTAACTCCGCTCGTACGGGGTATTTAACGATACTATCGATCGCCGTGATCTTGATTTACTAATTGCTTATTAAGGCATATCGTAATTAACACGAATGCGAACGACGCGTGTCTCATCTGAAGGTTCACCGACCGGCATTATTTCTCCACTTCCTCTCGATTATCCGTTGTTTTGCTCTTTAAAAGTGGACCTCGTCGAATTATTGGCAAAAAGAAATTTTAAAAAACATTATTTATTTTAAAAATATTTAATGAGTTTTATTAAATTAGCTTTATTATTTTGTTAATTACATATTTTTATTTTGAGATATTTTAATCTTTACGATATCATGCTCAAAACGATGCCTCATCCCTATCATTCTACACTGGCAATGAAAGAAAAAATTAATAAATTTTAATTTAATATTTGTTGGATTAATTGCAACGAAATATTTACTTACAGTACTTAAACATTTATTCAATAAAAAAATTATAGTTAAATTAAATTATTGGTTGTTTATATTAAATAAATATTTATTTGCATTTAGTAAATATTTCATTTCAATTATTTATTAAAATTTATTAATTTTTTCTCTCAGTCTTTATATTTCGAATCTGTTAATTTTTTAAAAATGGTTTAAAAAATCTCTAAAAATTCTTTATATATTTCGAATATACTTTCTGCTTTCCAGAACAAATGTTGAAATGTATATAATTTAATAATCCATCGAATTTGCGAGAAACATGTATATAAACAAGAATCGAACGGACACGAAATACTCAGAAAGAGGAGTAGTAGGAAAAGGGTTAAATTTAATACAGAAAAATATGTTATTTATACGGACTTCCAAAGTTCCAACGCTCAATGTTTTATCGTTTAAATACTCTCTACGATTTTCATTGGGGATAAGTAGCGATTTGCCGATCGCTATAATGCCAAGAAGGAGGACGTAGGAATGCATAGTTGTGACATTCTGCGACATATGTATGAAAAAACACCGTACAGACGTATTCATACGCGGATAAGTTAATAAAGAGAAGACCAGCTGTTACAATAAATTCCGATATACGTGTGTATGTATAAGACGTGCGAGAGTCAAGTCGAACGAATACTACGTTCCTCGCCATCCGCGAGTCTCGTAAAAATCAGCGCAATTAGTCGTCCTACGGACGTCCCTTTCAACCCGTTGCGGCCCAGAGTTCGCCGACCGGCGGCGAGTCGGGCCCCTTTTTCTCCCCCTCTTCGTCTCTGTCCTTCTCTGTCCTTCACTATCCTTCTTCCCCGACGTTCTCTCTCACTCTACTTCGTGCCATGCTGTGCTTTGCGGAAGATCGGATTTGTCAGATACCCGAGCGAAGAGGGTGGTGGCAGAAGGGGAAAGGGAATCTTAAGTGGAGGGCATCCGGCTGCCAAAGGGCCCCGAGGGCCCCGGCCGGCCGGAGCAGCTGTTTTCGGGTGCGATGACACTTGCCGCCCCGCGCTCTCAGCATGCCCGCAGCAACGGCAACGGCAACGGCAATGTAACGCAACGCCCGGCGCGCGATGCGACCCGTAGGGCCCCGCAAAAACCGCAGAAGGGCCGAACCTCAATGGGGCACGTGCCCTTACGAGTCAATTCACTCGCGAGGTTTATTCTTGGCTCTTCTCTTGCGCGCTCTTCCTTCTTTTTCTCCTCTTGTCTTTTTCTTTTTATTCTTTTCCTTCCCTTTTCTATACACGTACCTGTGAAATATCAATATATAGAAGAGAAGGTAGTATTATGGACACGTATTTACATTTTATTCAACTTTGTTAAAAATCAATATTTTATATTGGAATTTAATAATTACATTCATTAAAATGTTATTTAATACATTAAGAGACTCAAAGTTATGAAATATTCATTACGTAGAATGTTATTTATAAAAATTTGACAATATTATATAATATCGAAGAGGAATAGAAATGGTGATATGGATCAGCACAAAAAAATTGTATAAATTGATTCTTTTAAAAACATATAACATTTTGTTATAAGAAATTATATATATATTTTTTAAGGATGAATGGGTCATGTTTGAAAACATTACCAAAAATATAAAAATTTCATAGAATATTCTAGTACTACGTTTGAGTATTTGTATAAAATTTGAACACAATTCACTTATCGGTTTAGAAATTATTCAATTTTTTGTTTACTTGCGATTATTATATAAAATCGCATACTTATATATTTGCAAAGATGGGGAAATAGCATTTCCAATTAAATCAACATTTTTACATATACTAATAAAATGTAGTAAATATTCGTGAAAAAATTTATTTAAATCCATTTACTCGTTTGAAAGTTATTTATTTAAAACTGCAGCAAAATATAGTAATTTTCGAGCAAGAACTTTTTTCATTGTTTTCTTTTTTACAGTTATTTCAGGCTAAAAGTCGGGCATTCGTGACCGAAATTTTTTGTTAATTTGTAAAAAAAAAAGAATAAACCTAGAGAAGCCTTCAGTTTTTAAATTTCAATAACTTTTAGATCGTATTGTACAGTTAAACATCTTTAAATAAAAAGAAAAAGCTATATATAGTACAATATAAACGAAGCTAGACAAAGGTAAATGCTGACTTATTTCAATTAGAAGATAGATTACAAACTGATGCTAAAATGATATCTCTAATGTTTCTGAATGCAGCCTTCTAGAGTGACAATCAATTTATCGAAGAAATATTTCGATATGAAAATCTCGATAGTGTCCTTATTATCAGCACGCTTCTATACCCATATTAACAAAATACTATGTTATTGAATAACTTTACATAACTCGAATATGTATAGCCGAATAAAAAATTAAATAACAAAAAAAAACACTGAAGTGTATATACATTTGCGTGATAAAATGGTCAAGTTTAAAAATAATGAGGACGTATGTGTTAAATATTAAAATGTATCTTAAAAATGTTTTGAAATGCTCAAAATTAATTAACGGCAGACTACTAAACAAATGATTCCATAAGCAATTACTATCAATTCGTCACCTAATAACGGAGATAATACAAGTGCCTAATACCTACATGGTCCAGAATACTTCCTTTTTCCTCTAATAAAATTAATACACTTTGACAAAAAAAAGATGAAATTAAAACTCTCTTTTACCCTTAGAAACTCATTAGTTTCTACAAAAATCTGATAAATTTTCTTTTTGTTGTTGGATCGGTTACACTTCGTAAACAATTCTGCGAAACAAATAAATTTTGAGTCTGACAGTAACGGTCGCGATAAAATCGCATCTTTATCGAGGAGCCACTTATGACGATATCTACGTGAAACTGAAGCGCATAATATATCTGCGGTACGCTTTTCGTAACGATCGACATAACTCCCTGACGGTAGCTTGGCTCGAATAAATTATTCCAAGAATTTTCCCGCATGCGAGAAAGAAAGAGAGAGAAAGAGAGCTACCGCCCTCGCTCCTCGCGGTCGCGGGGGTTGTCTCACCGCGGTTTTTACACAATTCCCAGTGTCTTCGTGTTGTATCGTATCAGCGACACGACTGACGTTTTTATTTGCACTGGGTGTCGTGTTACGCGGTCGTGCCCGCGCGCGGAAAGCGCTACTTATCTTTACAGCTTCGTACTGAATATACGATCGCGCACGTACGATCGCACGTACGATCGGTTTAGCCTCGTGGCATGGCTGGCGATCATTATCGTTAGCGAGCGACGCGAGTTACTCTTCCTCTCGGCTAATCAGCGATGACCCATTTCATTAAACCCTGTTAAATAATTTCCATATCGAGTGCGAGTCGTCTGCCTACCTATCCGGCTTCCTTTCTTTATCTTTCGCTAAGAGAGAATCGTTTTTCCCTTTTTTCTTCGTGGAATGGCACACTTATATTATTAATATAACCTTTGATCTTTGCTTTTTAAGTGAATCGACACTTTCTATTTTCGTTGATGGAAAATCGTGTATCGTATTTGCATACTCGAAACAGCAAGCTGACAAGTTTTAATATAATTTACATTTGAGAAATTATTTATTTGATGCTTTAACATAATTTAACATTTTCAGTCTGATTTTTGAATTATTGTATATCAACATCAACTATAGCTGAATTATGTAAAATTATGTAAAGTTTCATGTTCAAAAATTCCAGGTATTTATGTATACGCACACTGAGGAAAAAAAGTTGTTAAATTGAAATTAACTTAACTAAATTTTTCAACTTGATCAAATTTACTCAGTTCAAGTATTTAATTCTAATCATGAAATACTTGAACTTAAATTTAAGCATTTATAATATATATAAATACTTGAACTGAAGAAATTTAATCAAATTGAAAAATTTAGTCGAGTTAACTTTTTTTTCTCAGCGCAAGAAAAGATTTCGAGGTTCTCGCGGAATTCTTCACGGAATTAATCGCAAAAGACTTAACAAGAAAGGAAAGAGAGTCTTGTAGTTTTATCACATAACTTCTGGTAATATGTTTCTCATGTCCGCGGATTTATGCGAACAGCACGCTTGCAAATAAAACATGAAATTTATGTATCGTGGACGATTTCGAGTAGCACATTTCGAATATAAAGGGGAAAGTTTCGTCTTGGATACCATTCGTTTTCGTTCTTTGCTGATAAGCCTCCGATTATCTTCGAAAAGAAGCGGTATTCTCAAGACTTTCCCTTTACATTCGATATGGTTTCAGTTTTTAATAAGAAATAAAAACGTTTGGCTTTCTTTCATAATTCGTCCAAATGACAGTTGCAATTATTTTTATTCAAGGTGCAAAAAATAAGAGAATGTACACATTTAATATAGTATGTTCCGGAAATTGTGATACAATCGGGAAGGGGATGATGAAAAAAAAACAAATCGAACATGTAGAATGCTTTTCATATAGTAAATTATTTTCGAGACAATCAAATTTAAAAATTGGCATATTTTAACATGAAATATATAATATATTTGATAAATTATTCATTATTTTTTTGTAAAATTGAATAAGTTAATATTTTTTTAATGAAATTAGGTTAAAGTTGAATTATAAAATTAATTTACATTAAAAGTTGCATAAACGGAAAACTCGATTAAAAGTTGCGTTAAGATTAAATTAACTCAAGTTAAATTAAAAATTAATTTTGGAAAGCATTATTTATATTAAATTAGAATGCCGCAATTTTTAGAACTAAATTGCTCTAAATAACTAAACAATTACAACACAGATCATTAAATATAATTTTAATATTTTATTTGTAAAATAAGTTTATATAAAATAACAAAGTAATATAGTTTTTATACAGGCATGTATTTTTTTCTTTTTTCACTGGTAATTTATAAGTTTTTATTTATAGGTTTCATATGTATTTTATAGGTAAGATATGTATATATATATATATATACATATATTTTCTTCTTTTTTATAACTAAATTTTTAAATTAGGAAAAAACAAGTTTAATTTTATATATTTTAAAAATAAAACTATAGTTGAAGTTAAAAACTTACTAATTAAAAATTAACTAAATTCAAAGTTATTATTTTTATAACTCTACTTTATTAACTTTTAACTTTTTAACTAGTTATTACCTAATCTTGATAACCATTTCTTAATATTTTCATGCTCGTCATAATGAAATCAATCAATTAATGTAAAGGAAACACACACAGAAAAATACTGCTAAGAAAAGCTATTATTTAATTTACTTTTTTCTTCTAATTAAATAACAGTTATCTTTTTATATAACAAAGAATATTTTCTAAATAATTATTTTAAATATACTTATTACTAATTTTAGAAAAACTCATTATCATATACTTAAAAAAAGAATTTATACTCTTTCGAAGAATATTATAAAATTGTATCGAAAGAAAAGTAGAATAATAGGCAAATCAAATTTTTGTTTTAACTTAATTTTTGAAGTATTAAATTACTAGAATTTAAAATATAATTTGAATAATTTGATGTTTTATGATAAATTTACGATAAATTTGTGGATACAAAAACTTATAAGATATCCAAGATAAGTAATACTTACTTAATTCATATATATTTTTTCTGTGTATACACAGAAAAGGTTAATTTAAGTCAATATTATTTTTAAATTACAACGTTGAACGTATTTTATATATTATTGTCATAATATTATTATCAAGAAGATATTCTTTGCAAAGATAACTATTAATAATTATCTTTAAATAAAGTATGTAACATAGTATGTTGCATATTATATAATTTTTTAAAAGCAATTGTATGTTTTAATTACAAGACACGATCAAGAAATTAATAGTTTAGGAGATATTTTAACCAAAAATATATCAATTTTCAAATTCAATAATTAACTCGAAAGTGACGCATTATACGAAAAAATGTTATTCAACATTTTCGACTTATTTTTTCTTGTAGAATTATCTCTTTCCCAATATCATAGTTTCCGGAACATTCTGTATAACAATTAAAGAATCGTGGAGATATTTATTTGTAATTCGCACTTATAACGTTTGATGTTTATTCGATTGTGATAAAAATTTCTCAGTGCAAGTTAAACGTGACACTTCTGTAGTCACACTCGCGAACTCGTCGCCGATTGGCAGGATTGCGAGGGTAAGGATTAGATGTACTCTCCGCGTATGAACGCGCGCGGGTGCAGGGTCTCGGCCAAGATCCGAGTAACCCAAACCTCGGCAGGTTTTTCAGGTGCAGGTGGTTTGCCAGCATGCGAACGTATGAATAGAAGACGAACGGGTGTATCCACTCATTGTGAACACGCAGTAGAGTGTGTCTTATACGTTTGCGCGAGCGACGCGCTGAGAAGAGGGTTTCTCGTTTCGTTTTCTTCATGTTATCAGGGAAAGATGTATACTAGCAAAAATGACATCAAACTTATAAAAGAGAACGTATGTTTCCTCTTTATTCAATTAGTGGCGCTTGCAATTCGACAACTGTGAAGAGAAAGAGAAAAATATATTTATTTCGCTAATAAATAACGAATCAACGGCAAAATCGAGAGCGAGAGCTTTATTTTTGCTTCGCATTCGCCGAATAATGTATGAAAGGCAATATATATATATATATATATAT
>QKQZ01043169.1:0-16626 GCA_003595255.1 Solenopsis fugax | reverse complement strand
TATATATATATATCTCAAACAATTTCAATTTCATTAAGCATGAGAAATTAATAGTAAAATAAAAATTATTCGAAATATATAGATAATTTCTAATTTTAAAAAATGAAAATAAAATTAAATCCACGATAATTTTATAATAATTTATTATTAATCGATCGTAGTTTTTTTATTGATAGCAAATATTTCACACTAAATGTTACATTGCAATAATTATTTCTATTTCTATAAATGTGTATCTCTCTCTCTCTCTCTCTCTCTCTCTCTCTCTCTCACGCACACACACACACGCACACACTCTCTCTCTCTCTCTAGACTCATGTCATATACGCGCTTTAAATTTTTTTAAATCAAATGTAATGTGCCCCCATTCAGGCGATTGAGAGCATAGAGCACATTGAACGAATCGCCGGATTAAATGAGATAAAATAAAATTAAGAAAAGGAATTGATGCATCAATCATTTATAGATAATAATACGCAGGATTTACGCGTTCAATACTGGCTTTCGATTATATATTTAAGTGATGTATTTCGATTAGTTAAACGCCTCGCGACATATCGTGCGATGCGGAGTGAAGTTATTGGCAACACTTGCATCCTATGGCAACGTCACGGGGGACGGTTGCGGATGCGGGACGGATCGACTGCGAATCTCAGAGTCGCGATACGTTTAATTAGTGAGTATGGCTGCAAATAATCCGATCTTCGTCGACCGCGTGGCGTGAGGTCGGCGTACGTTACACCGTTGACTTCTTGAGACGCGTGATTCCGCGAGATTCCTTCAATCGAAATGATCGACCGTGCCGTGGACAAAGCACCGCCATGTTTTCGCGTCCTGATATTTTCTTAGCTTAATTCTAACTCGTATATATATACATCCTATCCAATCATGTGCTCATTATAATGTATCGTAATAGGATCGCGGTCACAGGAAGCGGTAATCGCGACGTTTAATCCTGAAGCGTGATTACGCACTTTTTGTGTCAACAGGTGTGGCGTCGCCACGGCGAATGGCATGAATTTAAGCGCGCGTCTCGCGAACGGATCGCGTCGTTCTCTTCCGCCGTAACGTAATGGAGTGAGCGTGCGATTAAAACGGAAAGTGATCGTGCACGATTTCGGAAATGACGGACAGAAATACGTCCCGTGTCGAGGCGATCGTGATATCTAGTTGCGAATGGTGCGTGCGCAAATTTAATTTGTTATATTGTCGCGGAGCCAGCGTCGCGAGTGAATGTTTTGGTATCTGTGTGTTATGCTATGGTGGAATGCCACGAGGAAGAAGCAGCAAGGGATCGAGGAGGCCTAGGAAGACGTCTGGTGACGGCAGAACAACCGTGGGTAAACGCACGTTTGTGACTCATTTCAAGAGTTTGTTATTGTTATCTCTAGAGTCCGTTTGGGACCGCCTAGGGGGTTCGGACGTGTTCGCCCGAACACATAGACGGTCGTGATTACTGATTACTGATACGTGATTACTGATTTTTTGTAACCGTCGAGTGCATTACAATCGGCTTGTCGGGACGACCACTGTCGTTCCGTGCCTTGATTTCCTATTATTGTTTTTGCATCATGGTCGTATCGTCCCTGTAATTCTGGGGACGGAAACCAATAATCAACATATACAATATATACATTGTTATCTCTACCCTAGCGAAAATAAAAATCAGAGTGTAAACAAAACTTCTATCACACTCCTCTTGCTTACGCTTTGATTTTCATCAAGGTAGATATGGTAACCATATTTTCTTAGAGAAAATAGTGGAAACATTTAGGACTTTGTCCCTACATGATTTCAAATTAATTTATAATTGTCTTTTGTCATTCTATCTTCATTGTTTGTTAGACATAAAACAAGAAGAGAATAACAGGAAAAGCACAGTATCTTTATAAATGCTACATCTTTATAAATTTTGAATACAAATCCATATAAATATATATATAACGCATATATTTTATCTTGAGATTCTAAAAAAAAATAAAATGTTTATAATATAACTCACAGGAAGGAGGGGAATTATAAATGCGTAAAAATTTTCAATATGCTTATAATTATTTGGATCGTAGATGGAAAAAAATGATGTACTAATGATAATGAAAAATAATCTTGTCAATTTAATAACGGCATTAATGAAACAAATAACACTTTATTTAAACAAGAGCATGTATTTGTTTTATTAATAATACGAATATTAAGATTATTTTCAATTAGATTGCTATTAGCTAATGCATTAGCACATCATTTTTTTTCCCGTAAGAATTAAAAATGTATTAGAATTTTACTTGTCGAATTTTATAAGAATTAATTTACAAAAAAGTACTTACAATAAAATTTTTCTGTTAAATATTTTTTTTTAGAAATGATTATTTCGTAAAATGTTTTTTTCTGGACACAGTTCATATTTGAATATATTTGTATTTTACAGATCAAGGAATACAGTAATGTCTCACGTTATTATTCTACATATATTTCAACATCCGCTGCGCATCGTATTGGTGAGTGTTGGATTATTTTTTATCTCATTTTTTGAAACAATAATTTTGTGCAGAATGGTATATCAGATATGTATATATGAAAATTTGTTTTTCGATGATTAAATATAAAATAGAAAATGCAAATTTGCATTGGCGTTAAAACATGTATACATATAGAAGGAGACAGAGAAAGAAGCGTAAAAAAAATTCATTTATACGTGGATAATATATATACACTCAGGATTGAGAATATATCCTTAAACGTTAGTCCTGCCGTGCGCGCAATGCAATAAGCAAACTGCTAATTACAAACGATTTAGGTCGATTAGCGCTTACTAATCGCGTGCATTGAAGGTCGTGCCGAAGCAATTTCATTTCATGTCTGCACTTTGAGGAGATAAAATAAGATCTTAATCGCCGATTTCTATTTTGGATTTTTATTGGATTGATATGAGTCTTTTGTAACTGGGATAGACTTGATAAAGGATCATTGCAAGTGTCTCAGCTTTTAAACTTTATGATTAATTTATAATTAAAGATTCTGACGATTAAAATTAAATTTTTGTCAAAAAATATATATACGATACAAAATCTGAAAATTACAGTTAATAAAAAAATTTTTCTTTTATTTATTTTGTTATTCCAAAAGCTTAAAATTTTAAAACTTCTCGTTAATATTAACTAAATCGGTAGTTATTTCGATATTTTGATATTTTTTTTTACTTTACTTGCGATTGAAAGAATATTTGAAGGATAGTTTACTTACCGGTATATCCTAGAATGTACGGGCATGCTTTGTACACTGCAGCTTCGTTATTCCAATCTCTTCTGATCTCTTTAGCCTGAAGAGTTGGTAACTCCGCTTCTCTACCGGAATTTGGTCTATATGGTCCAGTCTTAAGAATTTTCATTTCCAGTAATTCCTGCAACAACACATAATATAAAATTAAATTTCTAAATGCGCAATTCGATAACATTCTCATAAGATTTGACGGTTATTATAAAATCATTTTTTTTTTAATTCAAGTTTCTCTACAATCTACAAATAAGTGTATCTCTCTCATTTTTATCTCTCATCAATTTCTTAGTATAATTTTTTTATGTCTTCTCTAAGACACACGTTCTTACCTTCATTATTTCTTCCGTATTCGCTCCGAATCTCTTCCCAACGCGAAATTTGAGGGTGGGACAGTGACCCGTGTATCTAAAAGTATGCACACATATACACTGTTAAAAATGAAATTTAATGTACTTTTAAGTTACACAAGTACATTAAATTTAATGTATGTATAATTGAAAAGTATATTTGAATATTTAAAAAAATATTTACAAACGTTTTTCTAAACATATATTAAATATTTTTAATCCATCTGCTTGAAATTTACTTCTGTTGCATATATTAAATTTAATAAATATTTTTAATCAGGGTAGCTTTTAATAAAGATATAAAGGAGTGAATTTTGAGAAACAATAAATTCAGATACTAACATTGTTGTATATATTCTCCTATATCAATCTAATTCTAAAAGAAATGTTAAGAAATTGAATTCTCAGAATAAGCTATCGTATTAATATTACGATACGATTGTTTCACGGTTACGGCAGAGCGTGACGAATCAACTACGTAATATTTGATGCAAGATTTTTCGATCAATTTGCAGTCTACTTTTCCATGACGAAAATATGCTAAGGAAATATACTGGACGGCACAGTGTGTAGCGTGCAAAATTATGACCTTATTACGCGACATGTTATAGGCGTTTTTCTGTTCAGTGAAGCGTATCTAATTTCTTAGATATCTTGCGCGACATACGGACGTATCGTGGGGCTTCTTCGTTAGATTTATAGTCGTCGTTACATCGCTACTTATTGCGACGGTGTAGGATACAATGTAAAGTATGCATATTCCGGGAAAAAAAATGTAGACTCTCACGCAAGGTATGTACTTGTCTACTCGTAACTTCTGTATTACCGTGTAATACAACCGTGAATAATTAAAATAGAGCAATTTAGAGGAATCGAGAACGATCTGTGACTAAAATAAAAGACTATGGGATAAAATATATATCGTTACAAGACTAAAACATTTTATATTCCGATAACTACAGTAGTATGCATATCACATAATAATGGCATTATAAATTGACGAAAATTTTGCAATAATTGCGTTAAGATAATACGTCATAACGTAGAAGTTTTATCGAAATAAAATTTTTAATATTTGTTAAAAATTAGACAAATCTAAGTTTGAGGTATAAATATTTTATCTAAAAACCTGTTTGATTCTTTATTTAAAATTTTACTAAATATTGCTGAATGTATAATATTTCATGCTGCACATTAATTTAGAAATAATTATGTATTTTTGTAAATATATGGATTAATTGTATTTCTAAATATTTTATACATGATACAGCTAAAATATTTTTTTCAATTGTTAAACAATTTTTTTCTAAATTCAAATTTATAAATATATCATTAAGATGATTCGCCATATCGTCATATTTTACCGAAATACTATTTCGAAATTAATTGCTCAAACAAATTTCAATATTTTATAAAATGTCAATACTTCTAGATCTATTTTTCTAAATACACTTGTTATAAGTTTATTATGAATTTTAATTTTTATGCAAGATTTCGTCATATAATGTAATAATTGTTGCCCTATTTATCGAGCCATATTTATTTCAAGATGAAACTTAGAAATATTTTCACAATTTGATCCAGAACTTGGAAAACAGTTTTTGGTTTTCGATGGGCATGATTTGAAATGCATCTGAGAGAATGATACGATCAACACGGCCGATCCCTAAATAAAGTAATCGCAGAACCGTAAAAGCGGACTACCGGTGACCCAGTAAATCGAGCCTTCACTTTGTGGCGGTCACGGTGGGATAACCAGCCGAAGTCACTCCTACGCGGTTGTCACGGGAGTCCTGACTCCGCTATTAAGATCTGCATAAATCGTATCTGGGTCATTGAACCATCTTACCGTGTCCGTATCGCAAGATCAGTGTCAGGGAAGTGAGATCGCTCGGTGTCTAGCAGATTGTTTAAAACGTTGTCAGGCCTCTTTGAATTTAAGTGTATACTGAGAGAAAAAATATCATAAAACAAAAAAATTTATTTGCTCAGTAGATAAATAATAGCTTATTTACTTGGAATTAAAAATTTCTTAATTGAAATATTTATGTAAATAAAATATATTATGTAAATAATTATATTATGTAAATAAAATGAAGTAATTTTTGATCAAGTAATTTTTTCTTGCAGTTTAGAAAATATTTATTGTTACACTGCTTTTATATTCAAGACAATCAGATTTTTTAATCTAAGAAAACAATTTTATTAAGTTTAATAATATTATTAGCTTATTTGTAAAATCATTATTTAAACAATGTAAAACAATATAAAAATACAAAATTATAATTTACTTAAGGTAATATATATATTTAGGTACTTAAAGGTAAATATTTCTACTTAAACCGAATAAACAAATGCTTGCATCAAAATATACGGTTTTAAAAAAATGTATTTTTTTCATTAAAAAAAAATTTTCTCTCAGTGTACAAGTTATTTCTTTTTCATTACATCTCGAAAAATGTGTTTCCTCAAGAAAAGCTCTCTCTTATTATTTGAAAATTACTAATATCATTAATATTCTAAGGAAAGGTAAAAAGTAGTCCAAAATTCTAAATTGAAATTAATCCTAGAGTTGCTACACATGTTTTTCTTAATTCTATTCTGGGCTGCGTTCAGAAACCCTCGCTCGAGTGCATCCAGACATCATTCAATTCTTCATTCGATAAACAAGAAGGATAAAATGATATCTCTAATGTTTCTGAACGCAGCCCTGGGTTAAAATTCACTTAAAAAAATAAAAATCTTTTACTTTTTTTTTTTACTTTATAGATTTATAGTTGTAAGGTGTCAAAACAACTGAACTAACACTATTTTAACGTAAATAAAATCTTGAATGTTATTTTAAATTATCTAAAATTTAATAACAATAATAATTACTAATTGAACCTAGACCGCATTTTGTATATAATATAATTAAAGACGAGATAATTAAGTCTATATACGTTCATAGCAGGATCTTGGTAATGAAATTTAGTAACAGCAATTGTACTAATATAAACTTGAATGAAAATTCATTCATTCAGTAGCATTCCAGGATTAAAATCAATATTTCTTTATTAGATACTTTCCGATTAAAATGCAAGTGAAAACTTGCACCTGATCTTTTGACGAAAAGAGAGGAATTAGAGAAGCTCTCGATAACCCACTTGCTCACTATCAGTCATCTCTTGCTTCTCATTTTTGTCGCGATGAGAAAGGTAGCAGAAGTCTAACGGAAAGAATTAACTGGGAGTTTCTATTTCCCCTCAGACAATACTCTTTTCTCTCTGGTAACCCACGTCCATTTCGATCCGCGTCTTTTCTCACTCGGATCGATATGCCGGAGCCCAGGGTAAATCACGATAAATAGTTCGAGGCGATTCGCCATACGGAAGGGTAGTTTTGCGCGTGATATACCTTCGTGGCTGGGGACGTGGGGTGTAAATTGGCACGGTACCAACCGCGGTACCAGCGCCTTCGTCCCCCGCGCGGCCACTTCGAGGTCAATATTTCAGGGAATGCACGCTTCCGGAGGGTCATCCGGTGGTCTAGTTCGAATGGCGATGTAATCTCGAAATCGAGACACGTGTGCCACTTCGATTTTCTTGTCCGATGTCCGTGCGATCGGTAAATATTGCGAATGCATGATGCATTAGATGCAATATATGTACGTTGTAAACGAGACAGCTTTACTGCAGTTGCACTTTTTGTGGTATCTTCGGTATTTCATATATTTTAGTGAGTATTCAAAATCCTAATTATATTACGTTGAATATCAAAGGTTGCATATCTGAATAAAAGAGGATTATTTTGAGTCTCATATTTAATATTTATATTTAATATATCCATAAAGACTTTTGCAATAACTCTATTGAAATTTTATAAAAATTTTAACTAATTTAAACCTTAATATTAACATCTTTAAAACATCTTTAATTTTCGAAAATTATTATTAATTGGAATGTGTTGCTAATTAAGAAATCCTAGAGATCTTAATACTCTTTTTATCGAGATTTTAGAAGTTTGTCATAACTTTTATTGTATATGATTAGTCTTATATTCTCTAACTGCTTTTAAATTTGTAAATTAATTAATTAATTAATACTTTGTAATATATTATTAGAACTATTTTTGTTGAAGCTTTTAATATACTACCAATGCAAGTTTCAAATTTAATGTCAGATCTTTTGTGTGATATTACAACTAATATCAACATTCATATCAGACTTCATCAGTGATTTAAATACCGTTTCTGCGGTTTCTATTCAGTTCAAGATCGAATCGCTTAGAATTAGATCGCTTAGATCGCGTAGTTCGTGAGAAAAAAAGTTTAGATCCGATCTCGTGCAGAACAGGCATGGATTTAAAAATCCTTCGATCAGATGCGGTTTCCTTGTTGAATCAATTTCACGCTTTCTGCGTTTTTGCCAAGTTTATAAAGACTTTAGTTTATAAGAAGTGCGTTTTATAGGTTATCACTTGTTCTATTTCAATAAATTTAATTTTTGATGGTACAGATACGAAACATTTTACGTAAAATAAAAAAATTATTGATTTTGAAACCAAGGAGAATTTATTGAGAAAAATAAAAAAGAAGATTGCGACAAACTTGTAAAATTTTCGTTGTAACGAATTAAAAATAAGATTCCAAGTTTTTCAGTTAGTAATATTTATGTACAATAGTAATATTAATTTGTCCGGTTGATTAATTACCGTGAATTCATTTGCATTGCTGTTAATAAACACAGTATTTATTTTTGCATGTTTACAAAGAAGAAATCTGAATTGGGAATTTTATCGGGTTCAATGCCCACGCTTATTATTCTGCTCGTATATTGCTTGGAGCAGTATATACACATGTACAAATATAACGTATGTGAATATTACATATTCTATCCATACATATTATATATCCGCACTTTAATGTGAGTGTGATTGCACGTACAGAGTTATGATACCGTTACTATGTGTAACACAACGTTGAAACTAAGATCTGAACTTTGAAGAAGTAAAGAGATTAATATTATATTGTAATACTGTTAGTATCATTTTCACGTGATTGATCAGAGTTATTGCGATTGCACAAGTAGAATTATAATTTTATAGACTTAATTATTACAATCCAGTTATTTTTGTATAAAAGTGAGTCAATTCATATACATTATTTATGTGTTAACTGTAAGAATTGTTTTCTCCCGAGAAGCTTATTATTTCTCAATGGTTGCTAATAATAAATAAATAAATATTTAATATCAGAATAACTTTCTATATTGCAAATGAAATTGTGTACATATTACATTCATATATAAAATAGAGCAACCTTCATACATGTGATACTTTCATTTATAATTATAAATATACAAAACAAGCGAACAAGTGGAAAAGAGGAAGTTATTGATACTCACTTATATCTAACAGATTTTTTATGATCACCGCATGTCGTACATTACGCTATCTGCACTTTAATTAAAAACTTGTTTCTTTAATGCTATCTGCATGTATTATACAACGGCAATGAAGCTAACGAGACATTTAGGATCTATACTAACGAATCTGTTTTATTAGTTTATCAATTACAACAATCAACTAGATTGTGAATTCAATTAGATTGTTGTAATCATTAAACTATTTCCAGCGATAAATATATAAAATTTCTGTCATGTAAAAACACTGTTGCATTGCTAACTTCTTCTGTTTCCTAACGATATATATCATACATTGAATGGTTCATCACTTTTTATCTTTCCTGTTGGATTAAAATATTTCATTAATAATCCGCGCGTGCTTATCAAGAATATTTCAATATTTTCAATAGATATAAAAGTTAAATCCTTCCACGAAACACACATTAAAGTGTTGTAATCGTTAAATTAATTCCAGCGATAAATAAATAAAATTTCTGTCATGTAAAAAGAATGTTGCATTGTTAACTTCTTGTTTCTTAATAGTATATTGTATATTGAACGATCCATCACTTTTATCTTATTTTCATATTGGATTAAAATATTTCATTAATAATCCGCGTTATCAAGAATATTTTTAATAGACATACAAATTAAACTTTTCCACGAGACACACCTCAAAGGAAGACTTTAACAATTTTGTAAATGTACACGTAAACGTGGGAATCGATGAATAAAAGAAAATCACTTTTGCAATCCCAAATTAATCACAGATTGTAATCACAGATTGAAAATGGTCGATTGACCACGAACACTTACCCGGGTAAATGAGCGCCATAGTTCTGCCTGAAGAATTGCTTCCTCTGCTCCTCGCACATCGCGTCGAACACCATTTTTATTCTGTCGATCTTTATCACGTGTAGTCGTAAACGAGTCACAATGCGACGATCCTTATCGAGATTTTCAATCTAAGGTTTCTTCTCTTCATACTCTTTTCTCCTCTTCTTCTTTCGTTGATTGAATATGCGTTTCTATCAGAGCATAGTACCTCTTTTGTATTTCGGCGAAAATCCTCTCCTCATCCGTTCTTCATTCGCTCGATCGTTTGCAGTTTGCGACGATCGATCACCATCGAGGACGCACACCCGTCGTCAATTAGTAACGATTCGAAATCTTTCGCCTCGTGGAATCCGCAGCTGGTATCGCTATCTCCGAGCGACGATAATTAAGACTGCATTCGAAAGATCATCAGCACTATCAGCAGTTCCGTCGAGTGTTACGCGACCGCGCCGAGGATGATCGCCGACTGGAAGCGATCGGGTTTACCGCTCGATCTACGGACGGTCAGCGGGGAAGGGATCGATCGGCGATCCGGCGTCGGTTCCGAGTTCCGACCGCGATCGCGCAAACCGTCGCGCACGCAGCTGGCGCTTTAGTGAAACAGGACTGTATATAGCCGGCCCGAAGATACATAGCGCGCGAGCCGTGTCCTACTAAAGGCGCCCCTCCATTTCCGCGCGCCACCCTTTAAGGGGTTCGACACACCATCATCGGGGTCGTGTCAGCGCATCCGTACCGCTCAATCGCGCGGAACGCCTCGGCTTCGCCACACGTGATTGTCAGATTCAACCCTTAAACGCGTTATCGATCGTTAACCCTTCGAGTCGGCGTGTTAGTGTAGGATTACATCACATTTCGTGTCCAATTGTCGATTGTCCAAACGTCTCTCGCTTTTCATACATTCGAGTGGCTTTGTAGCGATGTTCTTTTTTTTTTTTTTTAAATACTAGGTAAGGTGACGATCCCAATTATTAGTCGAGTGTAATTATGAGACAAATTTACAAAATTAAATATTTTACAGACATATATGTATTAATAAAATTACAGAAACTTTTTTAATTTTTCATTTTTTAATAATTGTAATACAAAATGTAGAAGGGAAGCAGCCCAATTACAAGTAACAACTAGATGGTGTAATTTTTTTTAACAATTTATTCTCCTTTTATATTACATTAGTACGTTTGGTCTATACTTATTATTAGTCTTCAACTAGCGGAAACAATTGATAATTATTTTAAACGCATATTAATTAACAAATTTATATCGCAATCAACTTATATTTAGAGTTAGTAGAGCCTCAAAAAAACCACCATCTGTACATAGTTGTTGCTTGTCTTCATATTTGGCTGCTTCTTTTCTACATTTTGCATTGCAAATACAACATATAATTCTTTAATAATTAAGTAACTTGAAATCATTTTCTCGGGCATTTATGATATTTAGGAAAGAAAGCAAAAAGTTACCTTCAATATTCTCTTCAATAAGCTTTCTAAATATCTCTTTAATACTTCCTTGAAGTTATTATACTCTTAGTAGATTATATTTGGTACATTAAACATATATTAACGTACATTTAATTATGCCCAAAAGAATTGGGACTTATACCATAAACATTTTCGAATAATTTCAAAATTCACAATCGGTTTATTGAATATATACTTACATGGCATTGACATTAACTTTTTTATACGTTCCCTTTAAGCAAACAATATTCCTAGAATATTATACGAATTCATTTATTCATCAGTTCTTAGCTCTTGTCAGAGCGTAGTAACCCCTCAACGTATTTTTGTGGTGTGCGCTATTTATACACAGATATATGGGAACTACAGTTTAAACGCCGGTTTCGAACGGCCTTATCTAGAGCGCCCTTATTTTTTTTAGCAAGTTTGCCATTGCTTTCCGAGAGGTAGCGATAAAAATCAAATCAATTATTTTGGATCAGTGGGATTTGAACCTGGATCTTCGACACAACAAGCAGACGCACAACTCTCTGCGCCACGATCGCTACGAATATACGAATATTAAAATTAAAATAATATTAAAATAATATTTCGATAATTTTATTCAATATTTTTAATATTATTTTAATATTAAGGGAATATTGTGTTGATGTAATATGTCCGTTTTTGCATAATATTCGTATATTGTAAAATAAACATATTCATATGTTATTTCAATATCTGTGGAATATTATGAAAATGTTTTTCGAATATTATGTGGTCAAAAATTAATGTGAATTATTATGCATAAAATATTCATAAACTTTACAATTATTAAATTCAAAAATTATAATATTTCCGATAAATTAAAATATTGAAATAAATAATATTTACTTCTTATATAATATTTATATAATATTCATATTATTATCAGGAGTAAACACACAACCATTTTTTATTAATATTTCAGGAATATTATTTAATATTAAATAATATTATCTATTGTAGCGCGCTTATGTTTGATCGTTAAATTTACACGAAATAATAAAAATTTTTTTAATCTTAAATGACCCATAATTGGGATCGTCACCTGGCAAACAAGTTATATAAAAACGCTGAGACGTTGGACGGTCGTTCAACTCGTTGCTTCTTTAGTGCACGGTTTATCATATACTGTATTAATAGCGACCCTGTGCTCATTTTTTCCCTGTAACACTCAATGTAGCGATTTACAGTAACTGCGTTACTACATATTTCTTTTACGCTCGATAAGAAAATTGAAAACTCGGAGATTATAAATCAGTGTAATATTACAAGCGGTAATTTTTTTACACGCAGCACGGATTGTATATTTTAAATACTAGACGCAGCATGATAATTTATGTAGCGAGTTGCGGTTATATGTATCAAATTTATTTTACTTACTAGGAAAATGAGCACAGCGAAAGCTCGCCATTCAATCCTTTCGCACAAACCCTTCATGTATTCTTCGTATTTATAATTTATTCCCTTAATATCTCCCGGCAGTCTGGAATCGCGAGCGTTCTTTAGTTTACTAAAAATCCGCAGAAACACATCCCCGTTTCTTCTGCGTTTCATCGATAGCTAGGGGACACTTAAGTAGCAAGCGGGACGGTCTCCAGAGTAACTCTAGCGGAAAATCGATATAGAGGGTTGAATGCATCACTCATTCTCCTCACGAAAGCCGTCTCGGTGAACATGAGTATCGTCAGGCAAGCCTGATTTTTATAACTCTCGCGATATGATTTGATAATGCCGCGACGAGCATCGTTCAATAATAAAACTTCCACGATTGCTGAATCATTTATGATACAGGTGAAGGAATTTTTCACTTAAGAATGTACTGTGTCTTGAAGAGCCTATGTAACTCTTAGTTATTGCCAGTTTTCTCCTACATTTTGAAGCGGCCGGTACAACGTGTTCGTTAAACTGTTAGATATGCTCTAATAAAAAAAAGATAATTAACGCATTAGAGAAAGCTTCTAGTATGGAATAATATAATGCTCACATAATACACTAATTTCAAGCGAGAGAAAATTCATCAGAATTGATTATATTTTAATTTTGCATTAATCACCTAGAAAGTATTTGTTTACGGAGATACACAGAAACGTTTAATTTCTTAATTACTGTGCTGCAACTTGATTTATGTTGCTTGAAATTACAATAATATTTAAATAACTAAAAATAAAATATTAATTTTCGATCAGTCTTCAAACATTTATTATAAATTAATAATGTAAAACTTCTTGTTTTAGTTCGAGTTAAATTGTCATCACATTTGATCTTATCGATGATTAGTAACACAAATTTTCTTATTTAATGTTGATAAGATTGCAGTTGATAGTACCTAGCTGGGAACAATCCAAAATACTAAAATTATCATGTGTTGGTAATCATGGCTTAAAATTTATTTCCGATAATCTGTCTATTTTTATCTTTTATCAATGAACGTCTCTATGTATGAAATATATGTATATTTTTTGTAAATTTTGCATATTGAATAGTAAATAGAGTAATCCAGCAGGTTTCTTGTTTGTTGCGTGTTTTCGCTTTTTCATTTCGTTTTCGCGATACCAATGTGACGCAGCATACATATAACATACAGGAGCACATTGGAGCACATATGTATATTTTTTAACACTAGGATTATTCAGAAACGTCTGTAAATAGCGTTACGGAGTCATTGTTTGCGCGTGTTTTTCATAGTATGCATACACTATGCAATAACCATAGCTACGATGCTAGAGGAAGTGTAGGTAGAATATATATTGATTTCCGATTCCTGTTATACGTATATTGTCAGAGGGCTATATTTCAACAAGTTTAGATGAATTTGAGTCACTCGTAAAACCATTTCCGATGCGCAATAAAATAATATACATTCGACTGTCATACCAAACGCGATTTTAATCGTTTCTCTGACTGCGAAATAGCAAAATCGCGAAATCGCAAAATTTCTTTCGTATTTATTCATTCCTGCGCGATATCGAAAGAGAAAGAGAAAGAGAGAGAGAGAGAGAGAAAGAAACGTTAAATTATTTATTTAAAGAAATAGAAATAAACACGTCCGCGTATGTTTGTTATAAAACAATATTTTCTCGATTATTATCCATATTAACTTGTCGAGGGAGCAATTTACTGCCCGACAGATTTACTGCTAATTAATTATTAGTGCGAAGTTTGTTATCGTCAGAACATATTTATCTAGCGTTACAATGATTAATTTGTTGATGCATGCAGTTGCCGAAAGTTTCGTTCGCGAAGTCGGCGAAATTAATTTCGTCAGCGGTTTGCGACGGTGCAAGTCGCTAATTAATAAGTAATAGTATTATTATAACGCTACCGTTAATATTACGAAAATGTCGCTTGGAGAAGTTTACGTATTTTTGTATGAGGATCTTACAAAATAATTATTATTTTCCCTGCGTAACTCGATGCTTATTAAAGCATTAGAATGACGCGATTTAATGAAACTTACTTGAGGCTTTTAAATGAGGATTTTAACGTTACTTTATTAATTTAAATAACAATACGAACCAGAATTTAATAAAGCTATAAGGCAAATACGTCTTTTTTAACAATTGCGCGTAACAAAATAAGCTTTTCTTCAAAATATTTCGAAAACGGAGTTCATGGCCAAGCAGTAAGCCCCTCTCCTGCCTTGTCTCCCGTTTTTTCGAGATCGATCCCGAACAGATACGCATTTTCCCACTGAGGGTCGAGGTCATCGGGAACAAATGATGGGGATTGGTAGCGATTCCTTTTCAGAATATCCGGTCAACTTTTCATCTCCTTTCTATTATGTCTTGTTTGTCTCGATAGATCTCGTATTCAGATATAGCTGCGAGGTACGTTAAATAATTTAACATGACCGTACAGTATTACATAACCGGCGCGCGTTTTTGCGTCGTGAGCTCTTTTCGCCGCGCTCACAAAAGAATACAAAATTATCCCCTCCCTGTTAATGAGTAGAAGATAACTTTTACCTATTTTTAGTTCTCTGCGCTGGGTATCTGTCCATCTGTAATAAATGCATATCTGAAACATTTATCTAAAGGATTTAATATTTAAATTTAAGACATGCTATATTAAGATCCGATTTCGAATTTAGAGTTGGAAAAATGTTGCTCGTATAAATTTTACGAGCTGCTTGTAGGCCAAACTATATATAATTCGCGCGTTACTTGAATTGGATTCTTGTTCCTTGCGTGTTCATCCATCGCGTCTTATCGATAACTATATCGGTAACTATCTTAACGTAAACTTTTTTTTGGGATATCGTATCAAAGTACCATCTAATCTATGTTTCACGATTATGTTAAAGCGTTACATATTGCAGTGCGCAATTTTATTAATTGTGCTTGTTTTACACATTTTGTATAATGAAACACTTTCTCCTAATTTTTGCAAATGTTTATGGTTACACCATTCGCGCGAATATTCTTAAAGTATAATATTTTTCTTCTCTTTAGAGAGACTATTTTAAAATATTAATAAACCTTCTTTTCCTTTTCCATTTACGTTTCTCAAATTAATATTTGCTTAACTTTTGGCTACCACTGCAATATTTTATTTATAGAAGTCATATTGCACGACGTGGCTGTTTTTCCTAAGCATAAATATAAAACTTCTCATTTGCGATTGTAATTAACATTAAAAGTTAAAATGATATTTACCAAATGTATTACGCTTCATGGCATAAATACGACTTTAATAATATATTTTCGTTGTATCTTCCTTTTCTAGACTAAAATATATGAACGTAACAAAATAGCACTTTATTTACAGTATTTTATTTAGTATTCAGCACTCCGATATTGAAATACATAAATATTTACTTTAAATCTTTTATCATGTTACATATTAAATAACAAAACCATTTTCGAAGTCAATTTCGGTTTAACACGAACTAAACTTTTTGTGTATATACGTATGTGTGAGTGTGGAAGTCGAAAAGTGCTCAAGTGTTTGATATTAAAAATCAACGTTGTACGTCATTTGTCGTTCGCTCAAGAAGGATTTATCCCTAATAACACAAGATATCATATGAATATTCTGGAATATTCGTAACATTACACGAATATTCGTACAATATCATATTATCGTACGATATCGTGTTAGGGATCGTTTCGGATCGCGAAGAAATCGTCAACAGCTGATCGGCGCGGTAGTCGCCGAGTGTGATGCCGCATGCCGGCGTGAGCGTGGCTTTCTCCCGGTGCCATCCGGATCTTCCGGGAACTGGAGCCTGGGGCATTTAATGAATCTACCCCTGCGGCCACGACGTGCACGCACGCACGCACGCACGCACGCACGCTC